>PVLC010047325.1:0-11134 GCA_004027655.1 Graphiurus murinus
GGCCAAGATTAATGTCTGGTCTTTTGGTAGTGATAATGAGAAAGCAGAAAAGATAAACAGAATGAATGTCTGAGGGCTATCCATCTGTTTAGAAGACAGAGAATGATGACACAGTGAGAGCAAGGTAATAAGAGGAAGATGAGAGTTTGGGTAAGTGGAAGCCTTGGTTATAGGACAGGAACTTGGAAAGAAGCATCTAGCTAGCCTCTTGTTTTGAAATATAATAGGAGACCCCCCTCCTCCTCAATCAGGGAGCAAATGACCACTCGTTATCTGAGCAAGATTGTATTATTAAGCTGCAAGTAAGAGAACACTTAAAAAAAAATTTATGACCCTCGATGAAGACTTTGAATTATTTTACATAACTAAACTATTTTACATAACTAAAGTCTGGGCTTAGGGCTGTTTTGGGGATTGGTTCTGAGCTTCGCTAGGATGAATTATTAGTAAGGTTTCTGCAACTTTGTGGGCTCTTCCCTCATGGCTGCAGGATGGCTGCCATTTCTCAGATAGGCTTTCCCACAGAAGCATCCTAAGCAGGAAGAAAGGAGGTGGAGAATGGGACTTTTTTTCTGTGATATAACTCCTTATCAAAAGGGGAAATCTCCCCCCATATGTTTATTTCATTGTCCAGAATGAGGTGGTCTTTGGCAAAGGCAATCAAGATCACCCACCTCCACTTGTCCCCCAGGCCACACACATTGTCACTCAAACAAACATTAGGCTCAGCTAGCAAGCGAGAGGCTGGGAGCCTGTAGGGTAGACGGCCTGAGTTTCTGTCAAATTCTCTCACCCAGCCAAAGCTTGCTAGATTATCTGCTACATGCCGAGGGGCCCTTCAGGGTGCTGGGGTGTAGCAATGAACCAGACAGTCCCAAGGTGGTTTTGCAAAGCCATTTTTATCTTTATTGTGCATTCCATGATTTTGAATGGCTGGAGGATTTCTGCCATGCCCAAGAGACAAAAGAAGAAGGAAAGGATGAAAGTTGAGAAATTCTTGTGCGCACACCTTGAAACTTTGGAATGGTGCCTGTGATGTGTCGTGAGTCAGCAGAGGTGTGGGGCTGAGATCTCCAGGCCTAGGGGCAGAGGCAAGTGATAGCAGGAATTCTTAGCTGCAATGGAGCGCTATCAGTTGCAGCTGTCCAGGTGCAGAGTAATGAAAACAACCCCACCTATTCCTAGGCTGTTTCCTAACTTCCAAGTGTTCCAAGCACAGAATGCTCTGTGCCCAAGGAAGGGCAAGGCCTCATCACCTAGGAGAGAAAAATGGAAGCGCAGAGAAGCAGAACACCTGCCTGGGTTCCCACCAATAGTTAAAGAGAATCGAGCATCCTGAGTCTTCCTTAGTATCCGTCTTTGTGGGGTGCCAGTGTGCCAAGCTTTGTGCTCAGACCTAGTAACAGGAGTGTTCATCACTACCGACACCAGGTGATCCCTTGGAGTTAGCCAGGTACTGTCCTAAGCACTTCCAATGCGTTGTTCTATGCAATCCTGGAAGTATCCTTTTGAGGTAGTTGCTAGTGTCATTTCTGTTCCAAAGATGCAGACTTGGAAGCTGAGGGAGATAAAGTAGCTAGCCCACAGTTGAAACTCGGGTGCAAGTCCAAAGCATAGGCCTGGCCCTTTGTGCTCCAGCCCTTCAGGTATGCAAACGTACCTGAGTGAGCTCTTTATTATTGTACTCCTGTGGGAGGTAAAATGGACTACTCAACGGTGCGTTGAAACTCGGGTGCAAGTCCAAAGCATAGGCCTGGTCCTTTGTGCTCCAGCCCTTCAGGTGTGCAAACGTACCTGAGTGAGCTCTTTATTATTGTACTCCTGTGGGAGGTAAAATGGACTACTCAACGGTGCGTTCTAGGTTTTCCCCAACTTCCCTCACATCCCCTTAGCAAGATGGCCTGTTCTTCTCCATCCTTCATCTGTGTGGGAAAAAAAAAATCTGGAGATGGGCAGGGGGCAGGGGACCTGTGAAGAACATGAAGACAGGAGGGGCTTTGGGGTCAGGTCTCATTTTTTTTTGGTGGTACCAGGGATTGAACCCAGCGACAGTCTATCTCCAAGTTACATCCCCAGCCCCAACTCTATTTTTTATTCTTTATTTTGAAACAGGGCCTCACTCAGTAGCTGAGGCTGGTGGCGAACATTTGATCCTCCTGTCTCAGCCATTCTTAAGGAGACTCATGTTTGGACTCTAAAAAGGGTCACATAGTCAGGGACCGAGATTGGATGATCCAGATAGGACATTAAAATTGTACCATCAAGTTTGCCTTCTGCCTTCTTTGAAAAGTTATATGCTGAGTTCTGGAATTAGGGGCACACACCTGTAATCCCAGTACTGTAAAGGCTGAGAGTGGACGATACTGTAAAGGCTGAGAGTGGACGATCGTAGGTTCAAGGCCACCTTCAGCAACATAGTGAGACTCTGTTTCAAAATAAAAAAAATAAAAACCAGGCTGGGGGTGTAGCTCAGAGGTAGAATGTTCCTGGGTTCAATCCCCAGAATCAAATAAATAAAGAAGGAAAGAATAGGAGGTAGCTCAGTGTGAAGGTTCTAGGTTCAATTCTCAGTACTGGAAAAAGAAAAGCCACCAGTGAATTTAACACTCAAATATAATTATAATTCTGTATATCTTGAGGCAGTTTCTTTCTTTAGCCCAGTGTGGTGGTGCACGCTTGTGATCCCAATACTTGGGAGGCTAGACAGGAGAATCACAGGTTCGTGGGCAGCCTCAGCTACTTAGTGAGGCCCTCTGCAACTTAGTGAGACCCTGTTTCAAAATAAAGAATAAAAAATAGGACTGGGGGTGTAGCTCAGAAGTAGAATGCCTCTGGGTTCAATCCCCAGTACTGCAATAAATAAATAAATAAATAAATAAATAAATAAATAAATAAAATACACCCTAAGAGATTTGGATTAAAAAAAAAAAAAGGCAGAGGGAATGGGTTGGGCCCCACTTTCCTCCAGGAAGCCCTGGTCACTGCAGGAGACTCCTGCCCTTGCTTTTATTCTGTCTCTTATCTCTGCTTCTTCCCTGTTTAGCAAGTTCCCCTTCTCTCCATCCTCTGAGTTGAGGTTGGAGTCTTATCTCCCTGCAGCAGTTCCATCAACAAAATCCTAGCATCCCCTCACCCCCACCCGGACTCAGGATGCCTCTGCACCATTTTAATCTGTTCCTTGGAGCTTTGATTTTCAATCCCTTCCCAAACTTAATCTCAGACACTTCTTTACGGAGATGAGAAAAAGGCCTGCAGGAGATTACAGAAGCCGACAATACCTCCTGGGCCGGGGATCAAGATGATTAGAAAAGGCAGCCACGGCTTGCTTTAGTGCCATGCCCTGCATATGCCACGGTGAACGGAGTTTCCTAATTAACCACAGGCTCAGCGTCAACAGCTGAGAGACAGCCCCTTCTAAAAGGATTGTTGAGAAAATGTTGCAACATGTCACTTACATGAAAGGGACACAGGTCTTAGAAGCCAACTGGCCTAGAACCTGAAGCTGTCACTTGCCCAGCTGGGTGGCCCAGGACAAGACGCTTGTCTTCTTTTGGTCTCGGTTTCATTGTCTATAGATTGAGAGTAATAATGGTACCTTCCTCCTAGGTAAGCAGTAAATGGTGTGATAAGAGTAGAACAGTTAGCACAGTACCTGGCACACAGTAGGTGCTTTATGATGGGCAGGTGTTGCTGCTGCTGCTGCTGCTGCTATCTGTCTGTTCATGCTCCAGGCCTAGTGGGTGTGCATTCAGAAGTGAATGTTTATTGGTATTTGCTGGTAGGGCCTGCAGGGCTCCCCAGAGAGGGCCCATGCAGTACACTGGGAGAACTGGAAAGTTGAAACTGGGGGTGTCTGGTCTTTCTTAGAAGCTGAGTACCACTGCCCTGTAGCTCCCATGCTTTAGAGGGCCTAAGAATCTTCTGGGAAGCACGTTAAAATGCACACATCTGGGCTAGTAACGCCTAAGGTGCTGACCCAGGGAGGCTGGAGGAGGGCCCAATACCTGCGTGTTGCATAGCCTCATCCAGTGGCCGCTGAAGATCCTGGTCTGACAGAGGGGCTCAGACCTAGGGGTATGCTACCTCCAAGCTACACCCCCAGCCCTATTTTATTTTATTTTAGACAGAGTCTTCCTAAGTTGTTGAAGATCTGGCTAAGTTGCTGAGGCTGGCCTTGAACCTGTGATCCTCCTGTCTCAGCCTCCCAAGTACTGGGATTACAGGCGTGCACCACCATGCCTGGGTCACAGGGCTCTCATTGCCATCTTCATCCTGACCACTCCCACCTTGTCAGCATTTCCTGATTTCTCCTGTGGCTTTACCTTTCTTTGTCTTTGGATCCCATGCTCAGTGCTGATTCCACTCTGTCTTGGTCTACCTTGGTCCGCTGCAGGGCAGGGTCCTCTTTATCCCTCGCTCTTGTCTCTTGCTCCATGTTTAAAACTAAGTCTCTGGTACATGCCTACCTGACTGAGGTGTGGCTCTGGCTTAATTCTGCATTGCATCCTAAAATCTCTTGAGGTCACATTGAAGTTCCTGTGACCTGCGTACACCTGGCAGGGAAGACGTGGGGGTTCATTTTTCTAGGATGATCACTTGTCATCTGAGTTAGTTACCTTTCTGTTATGGTAACAAATACCAGAGGAAAACATCTTATGTTGGGAAAAGATTTATTTTGGCACAGAGTCTTGAAGGTTTGAGTGCATATCCAGTTGGCCACATTGCTTTGGGCTGGTGGTGGGGCAGCACATCATGGTGGGAGCAGGTGGTAGAGGATGCTTGCTCACTCTGGGGCAAAAGAGAAAGAGGAAGAGACCAGGCTCTCACAGTCCCCTCCAAGAGCATATTCCCAGTGACCCAAGACCTCCCATTAGGATTACCTCCGGAAATTTCCATCAACTCCCATTGATGCCAAGCTGGGATGAAGTTTCTAACACATGGGCCTTTGGGAGACAATTCGGATTCAAACTATAGCACCATCCTCTCTTGATTCTCCTTTATGCCTCTGGTATTAGCCACCCCACTGGGCTTCCAACATGATACGGGGTCTTGGAAGATGGCAAGTACGCCATTTTGAACTTGAGTCTCGATTGCAAAACACCAGGTGTGTGGAGTGTGGACAAGGTGCGGAATGCTCATCTCCCAGAAGGTACATGCTGGAAGTTATTTTTTATTTCAAGTGTAAATTCATCTTGCGTGTCTTGGTTTACTGTGGGGTTTTCTACCCCTGCTAAATGATGAGGAATGTGAGTAAAAGGTTCTGTTTTCTATTTAGGTTATACAAAGGTTATAAAGCTTGTATTGCACCTGGAATCTGATATCATGCAATTACTTAAATTTACTTTTTTTTTTTTTTATGGAGACCTAAACAGCCAGACATGGAATATCCTGAAAAAGCAAATGAAAACCAAAGTCATATACTGCTTCACACCCACTAGGTGGCGACTAGCAGCAAAGACAGACAACAACAAGCGCTGTAAGGGTGAGGGGAAATTGCCATTCTTGTGCACCCTTGGTGAGAATGTAAAGTAATACGACTACTTTGGACAAGGGCCTGACAATTTCATAAAATGTTAAACACAGTTACCATGTGACTCAGAGATTCAACTCCTGAGTATATATCCTCGAAAATTACTGACATGTGATCAAAGAAAGCCTTGTGCATGAATGCTCAGAGGAGCATTATTTACAATAGCCCTAAAGTAGAAATAACCCAAAGGTCTAGCCAGGGGTGGTGGGCATTGCTTGTAATCCTAGTACTTGGGAGACTGAGAGAAGAGGATTGCAGGTTCACAGCCAGCTTCAGCTACTTAGTTAGGCACTCTGCAACTCAGTGAGACCCTGCTTGAAAATAAAGAATAAAAAAAAACAGGGTTGGGGGTGAAGTTCAGAGGCAAAAATGCCCTGGGTTCAATCCCCAGGACCACAAAAAGAAAAAAAAAAGGAAATAACCCAAAAGTCCATAAACTGATTAAAAAAAAAAAGTGGTATATCCATATAAGGGAATTCTGTTCAGCAATTTAAAAAAAAAGGTTGTTTCATGCTGAATTTATGGTGATTAAAGTTTCTCTGGTCTATATTGCTGGTATGTTGTTGGAAGTATGAATGCCATCTAAGAGGATCCTGATATCTGTTTGGAGGAAGAAAATCTGAATAAAGGTTGTGTGTGTGTATGCTCATATGTCACAGAATGAAAGGGAAAATGAGAAGGCAAGAGAAACATGTCAGCCAGAAGGAGAGAGATTCCAATAGCAAAACTCATTTATATGACAAAACAAACACTTTTTTAAGTGTTAAGTTTTTGTTAGGTAGATTGAGACCAGTCTTTTGCTACTACAGACTCCACTGCAGTTGTTGGGGTGAATCCTCAGCTCAGGAACTCAGGATCTGCAGGGTCCTCGGCTAACGTGAAGGGAAAGAATTTCAGCACGTGCCAGTCAGACACATGGAGAGAGGTTTATTTGGGGAAAACAGGAAGAAACACACATTCAAGAGAGAATGCGGGCCACCTCAAGATGAGGAAGGGCATTTTGGGGAGTTCAGGGCTGTCTTCTTATAGGGGACTTTCGTGAGGAGTAGGCTAGAGGAGGTGCGTGAGGATGATCTCAGTCCAGTAGTCCCCTAGGCAGTTTAGGGTGGTAGAGTAGTCTGATCAGCTCTAGGTTGGATGATCTCAGTCCCGCAGTCCCGAGGCGCTTCCTGGTGGTCTGGTGGTCTGGTCAACCTTAGGGACCTTAGGTTGATTGGGGTCCTCATTAGCTGATTGACAGATAAGCTGGAGAGTGTCCTAAATTGTAGGTTTTTCAAAATATCGTACCTGTCTTGCTATCAATGCACTGGGCAATTATACTTCCTTTTAGTTAACTCTAAGATTTATAGATTTCCCAGGAATTTGGGAGAGTCAAGCCTGGGAAAGAGAACGGGTTTGTGGAGTAGAGGCTGAAGCGCTTCAGTTCCAGGTTTTTTATATTAAAGTTATATTTTACTTCCCCTTCCTGTCCGTCTCCTTTCTACCTACTTATTTCTTCTCTCCTACATCACAGTGAACATTCTTAGATGTCTATCTTTGTGTATTAATAGGAGCATGTTTGGATGGTGAATTCCTGTAAGGAGAATTTCTGGCTCAAAAATTTTTAATATTTAATTAAAAATCTTGGTAGATTATTTAGTGCCAAATTCCACTCCAAAGTATGTTCCTAATTTGTATTTCCATTGATTAGACAATGAAATGCCTGTTTTTCCTTGTAAACAATAATTGGATTTGTTTTCCAAACTGACAGTTTTATCTTTTAACTAAAGCAATTAATTTATTTTTTGTTTAAGCAAATTACTGATATAATTTAGTTTTAAATCTATGATCTTATTTTGTGATATATGTGCTGTCTGCTCTGTTTTTTCCTTTTCTTTCTTGATTTCTTTTGGATTTTTCAAATTTTATTTTTTCCCTATTAAATTGAAAATTGTATAATGTATTTCTATTTTTTCAGTGTTTTCTACACAAGTGATAACTATCTTTACTTTATTACAGTCTAATGTCAATCAGAACCATAAACTACTCCTAGACATCTAAGACCTTAGAACACTTTATTTCCAAATAGAGTGGAACTCTCACTACCACAAAATGGTAATGATGATGATGATGATAATAATAATAATAATAATAATAATAATAATAATAATAACTGTACCTCTGAGCTACATCCCCAGTCTTTTTTACTTATTTTTAAAAATTTGACATAAGATCCTGTTTTGCTATGTTGCCCAGGCTGGCCTTGAACTTGTGATCTTCCTGCCTCAGCCTCCCAAATTGCTGAGACAAGCATGTACTATCATATCTGGCTTTTATAATTATTAATAAATACTAATTGTACAGACTAATGGATTTCACTGCGAAATTTCTATACCTGCAGATATTTGATTTCTTTTTATTTAGCTTATTCCTATTGGGCTTGACTTCTTGAATCTAGACATTCATATCTTCATCAATTCTGGAAAGTTTTCAGCTATTAGCTCTTCAAAACTTTGCCCAAATCCATGCTCTCTCTCCTTTCTGTATTCTAACATTTAAAAAAAAAAATCAGACTTTCTCATTATATCCTGTTTCTTAGCTTTCTGTAGTTTCCATCTTTTATCTCTCAGCTGAGTAGTGTCTCCTATAGCTTTGAGTTCAAAATTCTTTTAAAAGTCAAATCGAATATGCTGTTTGTTAGAGTCTAAATTGCAGGCTTCCTTCAGTTCTTAAGTTTGTATGTGGCTCTTTTTCAAATCCGCTGTCAATTTATAGTTTCCAGGTCCCTAGCAAGTTGTTCAAGTCTATCTTGTCCATGTGGAAATCCAGTTGTCCCAGAATGGTTGGTCAGAGAGACTACTCTTTCCCCCATCCAGTGGACTTGGAACTCAAGTTTAGCATTATTTCTTTGGAAATACTAAACATACTTGTCTGGTATTTGAGATGTTTGAATCTATTTGTTGTTTTCTGCCTGTACTGGCTCTGAACTCCTGGGTCTTAACTTCATGTGTGCCTGGTTATGTTTTATTGTATGGAGTCTATTGCATTTGAAAAATTTTTCATAGTATTATTTTGAGGCCTGGTATCATGTGTTTTTTTTCAATTGTAGGGGGCATATAATTAAGGGTAGAATTGCATTTACGTTTACCAGGCAGATTTTTGGGCCATGGCTTAGTACAAGTTCAAGGCTTTCAGTTGCATGAATTACTTAGGTGACTTAGAGTCAGATTATAAACCCATGTGAGAATAGCGTTACTACTGCATTACACTTAGAAAGGAGAGTCTTTTTTTTTTTTGTCTTTTATTGGGTAGTGTTCTATCAAAGCTTCTAACTTCAGTAAATCCTAGCTGTGGCCAAAGCCACAGCTCAGGTTTGCAGATATTCCTTCCAGATTGGATAATGCTGATAAGGCAAAGCAACTTGGAGTTCTAGACTTATCTCTGTAGATTAGCATGTTCTTTAGTTCTAGTCCTAGGAAATTTTTATTTTATTTTCTATTTATTTTTTGGCACTGGGGATTGAACCCAGAGGTATTCTACCTTTTAGCTGTCCCCCCCCCCCTCTTTTTTAAATTTTGAAACAGGGTCTCACTAGGTTACTGAGAGTCTCCCTACATTGATGAGGCTTTCCTCAAAACTGTGATCCTCCCGTCTCATCAGCCTCCCAGATACTGGGATTACAGGCATGTGCCACTATGCCCAGCACCTAGTAATTTTTAATTGCTAGCCCTCTGATATTTTAAAGGATGCTTAAGATTATTTGGTACTGCTCCTCTGTGTCAATGATAGGATGGTTGGCCCAAATTACCTAATTAGCATCACCAGAACTGATTGTCCTTGAAAATGTTTATTTCCCAAATAGCTTTCCTTGCCAAAGCTAATCTTGTCAAATTTATTAATAAAGCAATCTTCTTCAAAGCAGAGATAAACAAAATAAAAAGTAAAGTTACACATTTGTTCCTCATTATCAATAGGAAATTGGTTCCAGGATCCCCAAATCTGAGAATGCTTAAGTTCCTTATATAAATGATGTAATATTTGCATCCAGCCTATGCATACTCTCCCATAGACTTTTAAAAAATCATCTTTAGTGCTGTGTACATGTATGTTACTATCACTATAAGCTACATTAGGATGTGAGAATATAATGCACCAATAGAAGTATAAAAAAAAAACAAAAGAAAATCATCTTTAGGTTACTTGTAATACCTAATACAACGTAAAGACTAAAAAGAAAAAAAAAGATGTGGAAGGCAGAGCATAGTTAGTTTCCTTGAGAAGAATCTAGTGTCTACTGATTCTTTAATCGCTGATCTATTTCTAATCTAAAAGGCCTGTTGCCTGGCATCTGAATCACTCCTCCTGGAGGAGAGTCAACCAAGGGAGAATTGAGATCCATCTACCAAGAGTTGAAGGATTGTCATTGGGAAGAGGTGATTCTAGTCTTATTCAATATGGTTCTAGCAGGCAAATCTAGGCTGAGGAATGGAAATTCCTGTGCTCGGTTTCTACCCAGCCAAAGAAAAGCATCAGTAGAATAACAGGGATATATATTTCTGTGGAGATAGGACTGGGGTCACCTGGCATTCATTTGTCCCCCTTTTCCATTTGGACTGATTCCTTTGATCTTTCTCTTCTACCCTTTCATTATGCAGCGTTTTCTTGGGACCAACTCTTTGCTGTCCAACTTTGGCAGCACCACTGAGCAGAGCACCGCAAAGCGCCACTCCGTCGTCTCCCGCAACAGTTGAGTTGGTCAGGGGCGGGCAGAAGGCCCACGGTGGCCAATCAGAACCAAGAAGACTCAATGCGAAGGCTTTTGTGTGAGTTATCCAAGCTGCTGAGCCCTGCCTGTGGGCCCCAAAGGAGACGATAGGAGGCTGAAATTGTCTTTGTTCCCAACATGGGGAGAACTTATTTAAGAGGAAGTGGCGCTCAGATACAGGAAAACAACCGAAGTGTGGTGATATTGGCTGAGTCTGGCTCATGGCGAGACTGAAATTATGATCTTAGATGGTTCATGCTCCTCGATATGAGGAAATAAATCCCCCTGCCCCCTTTTTTGTTTTTGTTTTTAGTACTGGGGAATGAACCTGAGGTAGATTAGAAAGCGAAAAGTTAGGTAGGAGGATGGTATTGGGAGGATCCAGGAAAATAAAATATAGTTTTTTAAATCTGGAGAGTTTTAAGCCAACTCCACCCCTTGGAAGTTTTTCTTTGTTTCCTGCCCCCACCTGAGATTCACCGCCAAAGATAATCTCCGGAAAAGCCTTGCCCCCACCTGAAGCTCGCATCCATCCTGGAACCGGAGGAGAGGAGGATCCAGCTTTTCTGTGATCTGCCCCCACCTGAGGAACCCACCTATCGCCCACCTGAAACCTGAGAAAGAGGGGCTGGGGAGAGAAGGACCCCGCCCTCTCTTATATTTTTCTGCACCTTCCTTTGTTCGCTCTCTGGTGACCTGCCCTTCGACCTGTCCGGGTGACCTAGGATACCCCTTTTCCAATCCCCTTTCCTTTTTCCGTTCCCCTTCCCGCTTCCTTTTCCCAAGTTCCTAAAATAAACCCTGCCTGATGTTTCTGACTGGTACGTGTTAAAATTCTTTTTACCACGAATACCAAGGAC
>PVLC010047326.1:0-11145 GCA_004027655.1 Graphiurus murinus
AAAAAATAAGTAGGCATCCTTAGTCACCAGGCAAGATAATATAAGTTGTTTATACAATTTATTTAAAATCAAAGACATTAAAATTGAGAAGCCAAAAATTAAAGGAAATATATAAAGCAATAGAGGTTGTGGTTCCTGGGCAATCAAAACTGGAAACACTGAAATCATTTCTTTTGTTGTCATACACACAGATAATCATGCCTGCAGCTTGAGGCTTCTCCTATGTAAGCCAGTTGGTGAAACTGTGGGATCTGGTCAAGTTGGGTTAGACTGGATTTCCAATAGGAAAGCAAAGGTCCTTTAACCATCATTCCCCACAATGAAGCAATAACAGCATCTACACGGGTCTGGGGAGAAAGTTTTGTGTGTTCCGTGAGTTCAGGAAGGAGTGCTTCAGGAGCTGGCAAGCAGAAGGTCGCTCGTGCTGGTCCCTAAGAAGAGAGAACACATTCGAAGCAGCACCTGGTCATGCGCTCACAATGTACACTTGAATGACACAAATGCAAACTTTAACTCCTCTCTCTCACTGCATACTGTAACAAAACTAAACTCCTTGACCTGATTTCCCAGAACTTTCAGCCTGCCGAAAGCAGTACTCCTTTCCCACTTGCTTCTCCCTGCTTCCCCAGGGCCACTCTGGTTCTGTTCAAGACTCACTCCTGGTCTATAACTGATCCTCTCTGGTTCTGAATCTTTAAGAGTGCCTCACTCTTTCATCTCTGGTTATCCGCACCTCCAAGGACTATCCTTGTTGGCAGCAGGTCAGATGCTAGAGTCCATAGGGTCTTTGCTATAGAATTTCAGGAGGTAATTGTATGTGTGTGTATGGTACCAATTAGGTAAAGTGTGTCAGTCTTCTCCCTGATGATTAACTATGGAGTCTAATCATGTGACCCATAGAGTGCAAAGCAATTTATATACACCATTTCACTTAACCTTCACAACTCTGTTAATTTATTATTAGTGGTACAAGTGTGTATTTGCTTTGTTTATGAAGCAGTGGTTCAAAAGGAAAGCTAGAAAAGATTCCACTCTTTTTTGTTTTTTGTTTGTTTTGTTTTGTTTTTGTTTGTTTGCTTTTCTTATTAATGGTGGTGGTGGTACTGGGGATTGAACCCAGAGGTATTCTACCTTCCAGCTTACACCCTCAGCTATGTTATTTTTTATTTTGAAACAGGGTTTCACTAAGTTGTGAAGAGTCTCCAGTCTGAAGCTCTCCAGGAACCTGGGATTCTCCTGTCTCAGGCTCCTAAGCACTGAGATTATAGACGCGTAACACCACACCTGCTCCATTCTTTCTCTTTAAAGCCTCTTGTGAGCCAGGTGTGGTGGCGAATGCCTGTGATCCCAGTAATTTGAAAGGCTGATCTCAGGAGGATCTCAGGTTCAAGGCCATCCTCAATAACTTAGGCTCTGTTTCAAAATAAAAAAGACTGGGGGTGTGGCTCAGAAGTACAATGCCTCTGGGTTCAATCTCCAGTATCAAAAAACAAAAAAAAAAAAAGGTGTGTGTGTGTGTGTGTGTGTGTGTGTGTGTGTGTGTGTGTGTGTGTGTAAGTAATGGAAACTTGAAAGAAAAATGAGATTTCTAGCTGCAAGTCAATAATAGGTCATTGTTAAACCCAGAGCAAAGCAACTACAGTAATTTTGAGTGGTAAGACCAATCTCCACATCTAGTATGGATTCATGTGATTCCAGCACCACTGTATCCCTTTCATGTTTATTTTTTTTTTTTAAGGAGGCAGGCAGTTCTTACCTGGGCTCTGTCCATGAAATCCATACTTAGGCACCTAAAGGATATTTGCATCTAGTGGTGTCCAGGACTAACCCCCTACTAACCCCCTAGAGTATGTGTTCTTGCCTGGCCTGTGTGTATATATCCTGAAATGAACCAGGACAAGCTGGTACACGTGTGCTGGATGAGGGAGACAGAGAGACGAGAGAGAGAGAAGCACATTTCTTGGCAAAAAGGGAGACCTGTGGATTCTGGGATTTGTTCACAAAGGAAAGATGAATTCCTGGGAGATGAGTGTCCCCGTATGGCTTCCCCAAAGCTGGGGCACTCATGTTATCTAAGGACAAGAAAGAGCATTTCCTTGGAAGATGGGAAGTTGACACTTGTCCTGCAACTAAATATTGAGCCTCACTAGGTGAGTAGATTTTATGAGGTGCTACATGATCCTAGAGGTGGTGGGGTGTGCTCTAGCTCCATTTTCTTTAGCCACTGCCCTCCCCGACACACACACACACACACACACACACACACACACACACACACACACATTTTAACCAGAGCCATCTCTCTGATTTTATGTTGTATTTCCATTTTGTTTTGAGATAGGGATTGCTATGTTGCCCAGGCTAACCGTAAACTCCTGAGATCAAGCAATCATCCTGCCCCAGTCTCACAAGTAACTGGGACTACAGACACATGCCACCATACCAGGCTCATATTTTTAAATTAAGATTTCACATGAGCAAAGAATGCCTACCTAAAAGTTTGAAAACCACACCACTTGTTGCTGGTGGTGATACTGGGGATTTAACTCAGGGGCATTCTACTTTGATCCTTTATAGTTACAGCATTTTACCCAGAATTTTATTCCATAGATACAAGAAGATAAAGAAGGGAAAAAAGGCAGTTTTCTTAGGGTTTATTCCCAAATACATCCCTACTTGATTCTTGAGATTTGTTCCTTTGGCTCAAAATGTTTCCTTATTTATTTATTTTATTTATTTTGCAGTACTTGGGATTGAACCCAGGGGCTATGCCCCTAGTCCTATTTTTTATTCTTTATTTTGAAACAGGGTCTCACTAAGTTGTGGAGGGCCTAAGTGGCTGAGGCTAGCCGAAAACCTGGATCCTCCTGTCTCAGCCTCCCAAATAAGTACTGGGATTACAGACGTGTGCCACCATGCCTGGCTTGCTTTATTTGTTTGCTTATTTATTTATTTATTTATTTATTTATTTATTTATTTATTTATTTATTTTTGTGGTACTGATATTAAACCCAGAGGCTTTCTACCTCCAAACTATATCCCCAGCCCAATTTTATTTCTTATTTGGAAACAGGGTCTTGCTAGGTTGCTGAGAACCTCTCTAAGTTGCTGAGTGCTGGTTTTGAAACTGCAATCCTCCTGTCTCAGCCTCCCAAAGTACTGGGATTACAGGTGTGTGCCATCACACCCAGCTTTTCCTTCACTTTAAATGCCAGGTGATATAAGCCACAGGTATGGTGGCACGCACTTATAATCCTGGCTATTCAGGTGGATGGCAAGTTTGAGGCCAGCCTGAGCAACTTACTAAGATCCTATCTCAAAACAGAGAGCTGGGGATGTAGCTCAGTGGTAAAGTGCCCCTGAGTTCAATCCCCAGTACCAAAAAAAAAAAGTTAATACAAAACAAATATAAGGGTTGGGAATGGTAGGTAGCACACATCTATAATACCAGTATTTAGGAGGCTGAAACAGGAGGTTCGCAGGTTTGAGTCAACTTAGCAAGACTCTCAGCAACTTAGAGACCCTCTTTCAAAATGAGAAATAAAAAAAGAAGCCAAACATGGTGGCACACTCCTATAATCCCAGCATTTGGGAGGCTGAAATAGGAGGATCTAAGGTTCAAAGACAGCCTCAGCAAATAGTGACACTCGTCAGCCTAGCAAGACCCTGTTTCAAAATAAAAAAATAAAATGGGGCTGAGGGGATGTAGCTCAAAGGTAGAATACCCCTGGTTTCAATCCCCAGTACAACAAAAATAAATAAATAAGAAATAAAAGAGCTGAAAGTGTAGCTCAGAAGTAGAATGCCCCTAGGTTCAATCTGCAGTACCACAATAAATTAATTAATTAATGCAAAGTCACAGTACCATAAATAAATAAATAAATGCAAGGTCATGTCACTTCACCATAGCCAAGACCTGGAAAGATGTCCTGCTGGTAGATAAGTAGATCTTTAGCAAATTTTGCAAACCCATTGATTTGGGGAATTATTGTCAAGACCTGATAATACATTTCATTGAAATAACTTGTACTTGAAATATTGCCTCCTAAACCCTGAAACAATAATTAAAACCATTCAATATGGCTAATAATGATTACTTTCCACATAAAATCACTCCCTACTTAATTTCATAAAAGAAACAGAGCTTTGTGTGTGTGCGGTCCTGGGGATTGAACCCAGGGACATTATACCTCTGAGCTATACCCCCAGCCCTGCTTTGTTTTATTTATTTATTTATTTATTCATTCATTTATTTACTTATATATTTATTTTGGTACTGGAGATTGAACCCAGGGGCATTCTACCTCCGAGCTATACCCCCAGCCCTATTTTTATTCTTTATTTTGACTTAGGGCCTCACTAAATAGCTGAGGTTGGGCACGAACCTTCAATCCTCCTGTGTGGGCCTTCCAAGTACTGGGATTACAAGCATGCACCAGCATGCCCGGCTATTTTTTTGTTTTAAAACAGGGTCTTTGCTAGATTGCTGAGAATGTCACTACATTACTGAGCTGTCCTCAAACTAGCGATCCTCCTGTCTCAGCCTCCCAAGTACTGGGATTACGGGCATGCGCCACCATGCCCAGCTTGAAACAGAGCTTTTAATGGGTCACAGGTTGTAAGGCAGTGGTCAGCTGCCTGGAATCTCTGCATTTATTCTCTTCCTAGTTTCAGTTTCTTACCTGGTCAGGCACATGCGCACAAAGTCGGCTGCACTTTCAGAGAAGCGGTCTGGTAAAGGCGGCATTAGCCCTCGGTGGGCTCCGATATAAAACATGGCGGCCATCCTGTCCATGGAAGCCAGTGGAGGCTTCCCTGTGGCCATCTCAAACACAGTGCAACCAATGCTCCAGATATCTGATTTCCTTCCATAGCCAGACTCATTGATGACTTCTGGGGCCATCCAATATGGAGTCCCATGCATCGACTTAAGCATGTCACTGTGAGTGCCATTTAAGCCTGCCCACGCCAGACGCTTGGCACAGCCAAAATCTATCAACTTTATTATTCCAGTTGGCATGAGCATCACATTATTCCCTTTGATATCTCGATGGACCACACAGTTCTCATGGAGATAAGCAACACCTTGCAGAATTTGTTTTGTATATTTACAGAACACCATCTCAGGCAATGGCCCAAAACGGTTTATAATACTAGAGATTGAGCCTCCAGGAACAAACTCCATGAAAATGCTTACAGTGTTCTCTTCCAAACATGTCCCCAAATAGGCCACAATGTTGACATGTTTTAGTGCTTTAAGCAAATCCACCTCTTCCTGTAGTTTTCGGTATTCTTTTTCAGTAGCCAATTTATCAGAGGTATCCAGAGCCACTTGTTTTACAGCAATTAGCTGCCCATGGCTAGTAAGACCACAGTATACCTAAAAGCAAACCAGTATCTTATTATTATATTTAGGTCACAAAATGACATGTTTACATCCTCATGTGACATTTGACTTCCCTTCTCCAAAATGCTGTGTTCCTCTAAGTTGATGCATCCCCACCTAAATGCAAAGTAACTAAATAAATTCTGTGTTTCAGTGAAGCCAAGATAGAGATGGCCAGCAGCATGGTGAATAGATAAATCACACTGACTTGGAATCAAGTGTCTTGGATTGATTAGTAATCTGGCTTCACCATTCCCTGGCATATAACTTTGGGTAGAGTGGTAATCCTTTTGACTTCAGCTTTTCTCATCTGTAAAACTCAGGTAACAATATTTGCCTCACAGATTTCTATGGTGACTACATTATGTAGAGGTTTGGAAAAACTCCTCACTAAATAATGAAATAGGGCTAGGTCAGATCAAAAGCCCCCTGGGGAAGAAGTAGGCAGGTCCTGGCAGTCATCTTCACAATGTGATCTTCGTGGTTTTGTGTCTTCCCACCTTCTTACTGATTCCTGACACGTCCCCAGATAGAAACTATATAGCTCATTTTAGGGGGGGTCAGTCTTTTCTTACCCATCTATGTGAATACTATGTATACTATTAAGGCTTTAGATGGCCTTTTATATAATTCACAAAACACAAGGAACACCTTTTGGTTTTGCCACCCAGCAATGATTCTCCCAATTTCTGGTCACGTCTTCAGCTACTAAAGGAAGAGATTTCTTTCCCCTGGGCTTGAAGCTAGACTAATAGAGGCTAGGAATGCAATGGCCACTGTACCACCAAGAGCTTGAGAAGGAAGGCAGACAGAGAGATCCTGAGAACACTTCACCCCCGAAGCCACCTGTGCCCAGTGACAGATCAACTTTAGACCTTTCAGGTGCATAAAGCAATACATGTCCTTTCCCTCAAGCCCGTTTGGATTGTTTTTTTTTTCTTACTTCAAACTGAATGAGTTCTAAGTCGGAGTGTGGACTGGAGGAGTCTGGGAGCAGGGTTAGGGAAAGAGAGAGGTCAAAGAGGGGCAGAGAGTTTTGATTTCGAGTTTTCATAGTAACTTACTGTGCCATAGGCTCCTCTCCCAAGGATCTCACCCTTGGTCCACAGGATAGGTTCTTCATGCTTTAAACTATTTTCAGAAAATGTCTTTTTTTCATTTGAGTTGACAAATTTCTCTTCCCTGTCGTATATACTAAACCCATTACTATACCTCTGGAAAAATGAGACAAAAAGAAAGATCACCATTAAAGCCTGAATCATTGGGACAGAGGAAAAGGGTGGAGAGTACAGTAGAGTCTACTTGTTCATGGCTATTCTTATTGTTCACAGTTAACTTCCAGACTACAGATTTCCCCAAAATGATCAAGTAGTATCTTAGTTGTATACTTTAGCCTTATTAATTATATACATCTCTAAGTTACATTTTGCATTGTGTGTGTGTGTGTGTGTGTGTGTGTGTGTGTGTGTGTGTGTGTATATATATATATTTTTTTTTTTTTTTGTACTGGGGATTGAACTCAGGGGCATTCTACCTCCAAGCTACACCCCCAGCCCTATTTTTTATTCTTTATTTTGAAACAGGGTCTCACTAAGTTGCGGAGAGCCTCATTAGGTAGCTGAGGCTGGCCACAAACCCGGATCCTCTGGTCTCAGCCTCCCAAATGCTGGGATTACAAGTGTGCGTCACCACGCCTGGCTTTGCATTGTATATTTTTTCAAGATTTTTGTTTTGGTTTATTTTGGTGCTGGGAATTGAACCTACACCCCCAACCCTATTTTATTTTTCATTTTGTAACAGGATCTCACTAAATTACTGCAAACTGGCCTGGAACTTGCAATTCTCTTGTCTCAAGCTTCTCAAGTACTGGGATTACAGGCATGTGTCACCATGCCCAGTGTTGCTTTGCATATTATATAGGAGGAGGTCATAGGCCTGCTGGTCTCTGGGCCCACATGGACCTGCAGTATACTGATCACTGTCTTTTGAGAATGACCTCTCACAAAGTCTCCATTATGAGAGATTATGTGAGTTCTGTTGTTTCCTCAGCCCTGCCCCCACCCTCTCTAATCAAAATTCCCATTATCTTCATCAACTTGCTTCTTAACACAGACAAGTTTAGAAAGAGAAACATACACATAACTGAACACACATATATACATACACACATACATTCTTACACACATATTTGTACTCATAAAATGCACATACACATAGAATATAAATAATAATCCATAAATATACATGCATGCATACACAGCACATAACATATACATATATATTCTGAGAGACAATATACAAAGCAACAATGGCCAGACCATATATGAAAATAGAACTCTGACTAAAATCTGCAGCAACCAACCTGGGAAGCCAACCCATTGCCTATAGTAACCAGCCCACGAAGCCAGTCTACCATCTGCAAGTCAGACTTGAATCAGACTACTATCTCTAGCAAACTGTCAAGGAAGCCAAACAATATCCCTTATAACAACCAGCTCCAAAGAGCCAGGACTTGATTGATAACTAAAAGCTTCTCTAAGTCTTGTCACCACCTCCCATTGAGGACCAATTAAAGTAAGTCAGATATGCACCCCTCACCACTCACATAGGATGCCCTACTCCAGTTAGCCAGCAACAGCTTCCCAACTAACAGCCTCCAGTCAGGGCACACCTGAAGTCTTCCCCTTCCCACCATAAAGCTTCCTGCTCCTCTGCCTGCTTATGAATCTCTGCCAAAATGCAAGTGACAGTGGCTGACCCTTGCTATGGCAAGCGCTGAATAGACTTTTCCTGATCTTCATTTATTTCTACAATACACACATGCACTCAGATACATACATGCATACACAAACATATAAGCATATGCTAACATACATATGCAACATACATTTACACACAAATTCTCTGTCACACACACACACACACACACAGCCATAACAAGGAATTTAGGGGGCCAAGACCAGCCAAAATAGACTGAAGGAGCTCAGCATGGTGGTGCACACCTGTACTCCTGGAACTTGAGAGGCTGAGGACAGGAGGATCGCAGGTTTGAAGCCAGCCTCAGCAACTTAGTGAGACCCTATTTCAAAATAAAAAATAAAAAGTGCAGAGAGTGAAGCTGGAGGTAAAATGCCCTGGGTTCTCTAATACCAAAAAAAAAAAAAAAAAAAAAAAAAAAAAAAAAAAAAAAAAAAAAAAAAAAAAAAAAAAAAAAAAAAAAAAAAAAAAAAAAAAAAAAAAACGATTAAAGGCCCACAATCCTTGAAATCCTTGAAGATCCTTACTACTCAAAGGAGGATTCATAGTCCAGCTACATTTGCATCGTCTTTGAGCTTGTTAGTCCTGCAGAATCTCAGGCCCCGGACAGACTGAATCAATATCCACGTATTAACAGGGTCCCCAAGAAACTATGTTCACAGTAAATCTTGAGAGCCGCTGCCCCAGAAGTCAGGAAAACAAGTATCCCTTTGAAGAACTTAGATCACTTCTTCCAACTTCTTGATCAGGACCCAAAAATGTTCCATTTTGATCTCTTCTACTCATAATCTTAAAAGTAAATCATGAAGGCAGTGCAGAGACCTGGTGAAGGGCCTTAGGGAACAAAAGCTCCCACAGAACCGCCTTCTTCATGAATGTCCAGACAGCCCCCAAAGCTGTCTGGATTCCTCTTATGTGTTTGCTCAATGAATTTTAGGACTGCTTGGAAAAGAAGAGGTCACAAAAGATTTTTTTGTTTTGTTTTTTTGCAGTGCTGGGGATAGGACCCAGGGCCTGTCATACATGCTAAGCAAGTGCTGGACTTACTGAGCTATACCCCTGGTCCAAAGGTCAGTTTTTGACTCTGTGATTGCAGAGTAGGGTTATGGACTGATTGTGGTTACTGGCTTATTAGCTCTTTTTCAATTTGACATAGCAGGTTGGTGGGCCCATCTTAGACACAGAGGTGTGCATGCTGTGTCCATTTCCCATCCCAGCCTGGAGGCTTCTACAAATCACTATCCACAGCCCAGTAGAGACTAAGTTCACCTAGAGGGCAGAGCTGCACACTTAGGACAAAAATGTTCCCACTGTGTGGTGTTTACAGGTGGGAGCTGGACTTGGAATGCCAGACCCCACCACTCATCACACACACAATTTTCCATTGTTCAGAACTGAGGGTTACCAGGGGCATTCTACCTCTGAGCTACACTCTCAAATCAATCTTTCTCTTTCTTTCCTTCCTTCCTTCCTTCCTTCCTTCCTTCCTTCCTTCCTTCCTTCCTTTCTTTCTTTCTTTCTTTCTTTCTTTCTTTCTTTCTTTCTTTCTTTCTTTCTTTCTTTCTTTCTTTCTTTCTTATGTGGTACTGGAGATTGAACCCAAGGACATTCTACCTCTGAGCTATACCCCCAGCCTTTTTTTTTTTTTTTTTGACAGGGTCTTACTAGGGTTGATAAGAATCTCACTACTTGCTGAGGTGGTCCTTGAACCTGTGATCTTCCTGTCTAAGCCTCCCAAGTACTAGGATCATAAGCATGCACCACCACGCCTGGCAATTTTTATATTTTGAAATAGGATCTCACTGAATTGCTGAGGGTTTTGCCAAGTTGGTGAGCCTGGCCTCAAACCTGTTATTCCCTTATATCTTCTCCCAAGTCCACCACATCTGCCTAGCCATGTGGTTTCTTTCTTTCTTTCTTTTCTTTTCTTTCTTTCTTTCTTTTTTTTTTTTTGTGTGTGTGGCAGGGGGAGGGATTGAATCCAGGAGTGTTCTACTTCCAAGCCACACATCCAGCCCTAATTTATTTTTTAAATTTTGAAACAGGGTCTCACTAAGTTGCTTAGGCTGGCCTCAAACCTGTGATCTTTCTATTTCATCCTTCCAAGTACTAGGATTACAGGCATGTGCCACCAAGTCCAGCTAGTCACATGATTTCTAAACCCCAAGTGCTGTGTGCATGTATGTCAATGTCAACATGATATACATTATGATGTGAGACAATAATGCACCAGTAAAGCACATTAAAAAAATAGACCTCAGTCAGGGGTGGTGGTGCATGCTTGTAACCCCAGTACTTGGGAGGCTGAGACAGGAGGATCACAGTTTGCGGGTAGCCTCAGCAACTTGTGAGGGAGACCCTCTGCAACTTAGTGAGACCCTGTTTCAAAATAAAGAATTAAAAATAGGGCTGGGGTGTACCAGGGGTACAGGGGTAGAATGCCCCTGGGTTCCATCTCCAGTATTGCAAAAATAAATAAATAAATAAATAAATAAATAAATAAATAAATAAACCTCAATTTCCTCATCTACACATGAGGATATATTAGTACCTATAGTGTTTATAGAGCTATAATGAGGCATAAAATAAATAATACAATGTGCCTCTCACATATGTGGTAAGTTCTCAATAAACCTAGCTATGATAAAATTATTTACCATGTATCTTCTTCTGCTCCACAATTTGAAATAATTATTCCTGATCCTGATATAGTTGGATATAGTGTGATATAATCTGACTTGGTATTCAATCAACATTTTAGCTTAATATACTGTTTCTGTCTTTATAATAATCATCATTATTGTTATTATTATTATTATTATTATTATTATTATTTTAGAACTGAGAATTGAATGCAGGAGTGTTCTACCTCCAAGATGCACCCTCAGCCCTTTTTATTTTTTATTTTGAAATAGGGTCCACTAAGTTACTGAGGTTGGCCTCAAACCTGTGATCCTCCTGTCTCAGCTTCCCAAAAACTGGAATCACAGGCATGAGCCATC
>PVLC010047327.1:0-11151 GCA_004027655.1 Graphiurus murinus
GTAGGGTCTCCCTTCAAATTCTTGATTATTTCCTTTGCTATGCAAAAGCTCTTAATTTGATGCCATTCAAATTTATTGACTCTTGTTTTTATTTCCTGAGATTTTGGGGTCTCATGAGGAAATCTCTACCAGTGCCTATATATTAAAGAGTTGGTCCTATGTTTTCCTCTAGTAATTGCAAAGTTTCTGGTCTAATTTCTAGATATTTAAAACATTTTTGAGTTGACTTTTATACAGGGTGAGAGATAGGTGTCTAGTTTCTTCCACATATGGATATATGCATCCTCTATAAGTATATTGATGTAATTAACATGTATGTATTTATTTTAAGTGAATTTTAAGCCAAAGAAAATGTGTTAATTCTAAATATTGAGCAAAACCTTTATTATCTTCACTTCTTGTTTAGAAGCTAGGAAAAAACTTGAGTAAAAAGTTCATCTAATTGAGAGTATTTTTTTTTAAGAGAGGTGTTTCCTCTTTATATTTCTTTTTCTCTATCCTGCAAGACTCTGTAAACGGAAAGGTATGATTTATAAGTATAGATTAGCACTATTTGAAGATTGTCTTGAATAGCATTCCTTTGATTGAAAAACAAGTCATATTGAGGCTCTACATTCAGAGACCCTGGCTTCTATATCTGTGTGGTTTTGAAATTATTATGTGAGGTAGAAATATGGTGACAGAGTCTGCACCATTTCAAAGGCCCTCTGTCCTGAATCTACAGTAGGTTTTTTTTTTTTTTTAAATGGAACTTAACTTCCACTGTGCCTCACATTTCCTACCAAGGTATAAGAAAAGTATTGTGGGATATCAACAACAGATTGAAATTTTCCATGTGACTGTCTATAAAATATCTATCATGAACACAGTCAATGAAAAACAGGAGATTTTTGGTGCACCAATAGATACAATTTATTAGATCTTGGCATATTCTTCTTCTTCCATGAGAGATACAATTTGCAGAATGGTAGAAGAGGGGAAAAAATCTGAGAACAGAGTTCTTTCGTGGCCTGGGCAGCAATGAGCTTTGGAGAGTGGGATCACGTGTTTGCTAAGGATCACTCCCAAGGCAAATTGGTATCCCCATTTCTTGAGTCAAATTTGGCATCCTCAGAGGATAGATCAAAGTCTCTACAGTACTGAACAGAAACGGATAGTTCTATGAGGCCCAACTATTTGGTAACCCCCACAATAAAAACCAAATAAAAGTTCAAGAACTCGTTAGTGGTTCAGGAGTGGTTGAAGAGATAATTAGTTCTTGGACTGAGTTGAAACTTGAAGCCTCAAGTTGAGAATCAGCAATGTTGGTCTTAACAGGTGGGCTCACAGCAGGTGGGCTCACAGCTGGTGGGTGGGCAGCAGTAGCAGCAGCAGGCTGGGCGGCAGCAGGACTGTCCACAGTAGGATGGGCGGCAGCAGGAGGCCTGGGCATGGTGCAGCTGGCAGCAGGTTGGGGGCGTGCAGCTCACCACGCAGCAGGGGGGCAGGCAGGTGCCCTCCACACGGCAGTCCGGGCGGCACCACCTGACCCGGCAGCTCACAGCTCCACTGCCACCCTCCTGGCCACAGCCGATGCCACCCCCAGTGCCACAGCTGGATCCACAGCAGCTGGGCTGGCAGCAGCTGGTCTGGCAACAGCTGGGTTGGCAGCAGCTAGGCTGGCAGCAGCTGGTCTGGCAACAGCTGGGTTGGCAGCAGCTAGGCTGGCAGCAGCTGGGCTGGCAGCAGCTGGGTTGGCAGCAGCTTGATTGGCAGCAGCTGGGCTGGCAGCAGCTTGGCTGGCAGCAGCTGGAGCCACAGTTTCCACCGGTGGAGCAGCTGGGAAATCCACAGAAGCTGGTAGCACAACAGGCCATGGTGTCAGGAGTTAGTTCAAGGGCTGAGTTGCTTAGAGAAGTTTTTGAGTTTTGACAGTGACTGCCACACTGGGCCTTTTATAATCCTTGGCCAGCTACCATTTTCCTTATTCCCAGTCTCTTCCTTGTTTATGTTTATATAATTTGCCTTTGAGTGATAATTGGCCTGTTTCTGAGCTGTTTGTTCACCCTCCTGAAAGCCTTTAAAAGTTGATTTTATTTGGTCTTCAATTAGGGTTCTTTACCATGGTTAAGTAGTCACTAGCATTCATTGGCAACATAACCTCCTAATTCTCCATGTTTGTTCAAATTTTTCCATTGCCCAAAGAATAATTGACTAAGGCTGATCACCTTTAAGGAGTGACAATATTACTCAATGTTGGCCCTTATAATTGGACTCTTGGATCTAATATGAGAGTTTAATTCCCAGCAACATGGCCCTTAATGCTGATGGCTGCCCTTTCTGTTTCTCATCTTGACTTTGACTGTGAAACAAGGCTAGATCCAACTGTCCAGAAAAGAGATGCTTTTTGGGCGGACCTGAGAAATGCGAATGGATTGTTATTAATAACATTTTTGTAGTATTTATTATGTACCTAACTGGTTCCAAATACTTTATATGTATCAATTTACCTTATTTTCATAGTGATTCTACAGAGTGGGTGACATTGCTACTCTCATAATCCAGGTGAGGAAACTGAGCCACGCACAGATTTAAGTAAGTCATCCAAGGTCATACCAACAAGTAGGGTGTCTGAAATCTGAAACTCCACACTAAATTTTCACTTCAGTCATTTTCCTCTTTTCTGATGTAAGCAGCTGTTCTAAGGAAAATCAAAGTGTGAAAGTCAGACGTGAAAATTTACCTGCTTTCTTACAGGTGTTTTTGAGAGTAAAGGGTAGAGCAAGAGTAAGTAATACCACTGTTCATTAGAGACTTTCCTACAGATTTTACTTGTTTATTTGTTTTAACAGCATAATAAGCACATTTCGAGAACAAGTGCTAAAAAAGTGAACCTATTTGTCTTGGTACTTTGCCTAATCTTTTATCTTAGATTTAAATGTTCTTAGCTGCATAAAAATAATACTCAGCATATTAATAGTTGAGTATTAATATACTGCTACTCATTAGATATGCAGTGTGCTGGTTATGGTGGATATTAGAGAGTAGGCCACTGATGAAGGTGAAGATGAAAGCTTTGTTTGGGTGAAATGAAAGGTGAGATGGCTTCCATGGAGAACAGGCAGTATTACTGAGAAATGGAAATGAAAATGCCACCCCTAGAGTTTGGACAAGAATTCCAAGGGCTTGTTGTGCTTACTCAGAAATGGAAGTTTTGAGGTTAGGTCAGAACTACTCCTAAGTCAAAATTAAGGCATGTTTGAAAATATCACATTAGATTTGAATTGGAAGGTGTGTTTCTTTGTGAATGTCTTGCTGCTTCTTAAGCAAAGAGACATCATGGTTTCTTCAGTTAGCTAGCTTTTTGCCTTGGATGCTTGAAATGGGCATCTGCTATGATTACAATCTTTGAAGCTATTTGATTTGTATCTACATTTGTCAGACTCTTTGATACTAAGAAAAATGATCTCCTCTTGCAAAAATTTCAGTACTTGAGGAGGTGAAACACATTATTGGTAAGAGCCCTGGACACAGTAGCAGTTGAGTTTCTATTTTCTCCTTTTGAATTTCCATTTCTGGGCTTTTTTACTATGCAACTATTTTCAACATCTCCCTCAGTACAAAATTTAACTTAATTTTTATGCTTCTGGTCTTTAGTTGCCCTTAGGGATTATTAAAAAAATAAAATACAACACTGAAAACTTAAAAATTCTATTCCTCTGGCACAATATGAAGAATAGTCTGAATATTCCCTCACTTCCCCTAAATCAACCAAGAAAATAAGATTTAACAAGAATCTTTTCTCCTACCACTTGAACCCATTTCTTTTTGGTTGACTTTATGGACATAGAGTAATAAACCACAAGTTTTCATGATGTTCCTCTGTGTGGATATTCTATTCTGTTAAAATGCTGGGTACCCCTATCTGTGGTCTTTTTGGGGGAAATGCCAATGCCTTGATATATAAAAGATTTGAAAAATTACTGGGCTTATTCTCCTTGGTTTTCATTACATCATTCAAGTTATAGGGCCCAAAGCATTTCATAGGAAGAAAGGATATATTTGTCTGTTATTTTGAACAGTTGACCCTGGCTTAACAGAGATACTAATGTTTGGAGTTATAAAATATAACTCTAAAGTTTCCATTTTCTAGTTACAAGGTTTGGGGGTTCTCCAAATCCCCCATCTCCATTTTACTAGTTCTCTAATCCAGTTGTATTTGACTTACTTAGGTTTCTGAGGGCTAAGATGTTTTTGATATACCAGCAAAATGAGCACACCACTCCTACTGAGGGCATCCATGCTTCTCTCTCTATTGGGTTTCATTCTAGTGATTTAAACTAGATCTTCTCTAATCCCAATTTTCTATCCTAAACCAAATAACCAGGTCTTTCTTGATTCTCCTGAATGCCAACATAGCTCATTTGGGTGTTTCTGAGCTGAAGCCTTTCTAAGTAAAAGGTGCATCAATGCTAAACCTTATTCTGACAGAAGACAAGAGATCTGCATATGAGGGGAATAGAATGTTGATCATGTTGTAGGGCCAGTAAGTGCATATGTGTAGATTATGTACTGATGTGGGACTCTGTCCACTCAGAGGAAAGAGTACATTGTTCTTCACATCAAGATGCCGTGGGCTCACAAGCTTTGTGCAACAGGTCTGTGTACACCTCAAGGTGGAGGTGGCACCTTTTTCTAATACTAGTATAATTGTGATAATGGAGGCCCCATTCCTCTGATTTTCATAAATTGAGATGAAATTGACATAATATCACTGATTCATATTGAAGCATAAAATTGGGCAGCATTTAGTGCATTAATGTTGTACAGCAACTACTTCTCTCTAGTTTCAAAACCTTTTCATTACCCCAAAAGAATAGCCCATAACCTTCAAGTAATCACTTCTTGTGTTTCTCTACTCCTAACCCGTGGCTCCCTCTGTTGATTTTATGACCAAAGGTTTTATCCTGAAGAATAGAAACCCCATCATGTGTCTTTTATTTCATCCTTATTTTATTCCAGAACAGGTTCTAGATTTTAGATTAAGAATGGTGAGTGTCCACCAATATCATGTTCATTTAAGTCCATCCCTGTAATGAACAATTGTTTTATGCTTCATAGTACGGGAAAATATTGTATTCATATTTTGAAAAAAATATCAGTTGATATTCCCTTTCATCATTTTCGAAAGTGTATTTTAAGAAGCATTAGTGTTACAGGATGAAATAAGGTAAAATAAGAACAGAGGATTTCTTGGCTAAGTCGGTTTGGGAGTGTGGTTAAAAAGGTTTCTTTATTGCAGGGCATCTCAGCCCCTTTAATAATCTAATGTGCTTTATAAACTTTCAAGATGGTGATAAAAGATACAGTATTATTTGATCATTGACTATTTCGCTTTGGACATCCGAAAGGATTGTTAATCCGTTTAGGAAGTGATCTATTTGCTTATGACTGGAATGGACATTGTAAGAAATACAACTCAATTTTCAGTTTAGAAATAGTTGTGCAGCACAATATACAGTAGGCAAGTGATGGATTCAGCTTAGATGTCTGTCAGTAGATTAATGGATAAAGAAAATGTGGTATATATACGCAGTGGAGTTTTATTCAGCCATAAAGAAGAATGAAATTATGCCATTTTCAGGAAAATGGATAGATCCAGAGGGCATAATATTAACCAAAATAAGCCAGGTTCAGAGAAACAAGTTTCATATGTTTTCTCTCATAGGGGGAAGCTAAAAGGGAAAAAAGAAAAAGCAGAATGTCATAAAGGTAGAAGGGGTCCAATTGGGGTAAGGAAAAATAAGTGGGAGACAGAAGGGGAGGATAAAGAAAGGAAACAGGGAGTGAATTAAATTATGTTATATGCATATATGAAGATGCCACAATAAAACCCACCACTCTGTATCATTAATATGCACCAGTAATAAAATAAAAAGAAAGAAACAGTTGTCCAGGCAAGTGAACAGACTTTCTCAAGAAGTCATGGTTTGAGCCTGGTGCAGTGGTGTATGACTATAATCCCAGCTTCTTAGGGGGATGAGACAGGAGGATCATAAGTTCAAAGTTAGCCTTGGCAACTTAGCGAGACCCTGTCTCAAAGTAAAATTTAAAAAGAGCTGGGTATGTAGTAGCTCAGTGTTATAGCACCCCTGGGCTCAATCCCTAGTACCAGAAAAAAGTAAGTAAAAAGAAGTCATGGATTGTTAGTTACAAGGCTGGAACTAGAACTCAAGACACCTTACATCTTATGCTATTATTTTACTATCTTGTGTCTATGGTCTTTCCCATTTTGTACTGTGCATTTGTATACCTTTGATGATTAAAATTATATACACTCATGTATGAATGAATGGATGCATTTGGCAACACCTCAAGAAGCCAAATAGTGTAAAGTTCCTTTTTGTAAACTAATCTTCTGGAACACTGAGCCTACCATTTGCATGTGGGAAGACCTTGGGAAATAGTTCCTAACTACTGTCATGTTCTTTTAACTATATATTCTGCTGCAAATATTAGGCCACTTAATGGCAGAATAAAGGAAAACTGCTTTTAAAGAACATTATTAAGCCGGGCGTGGTGGCGCACGCTTGTAATCCCAGCATTCGGGAGGCTGAGACGGGAGGATCCGGGTTCGAGGCCAGCCTCAGCTACCTAGTGAGGCACTCTGCAACTTAGTGAGACTCGGTTTCAAAATAAAGAATAAAAAATAGGGCTGGGGGTATAGCTCGGAGGTAGAATGCCCCCAAGTTCAATCCCCAGTACCGAAAAAAAAAAAAAAAGAACATTATTAAGAGAACAAAAACAGTGCCATATTGTGAGTTTGAAAAACCCCAGTACCCTAATACCATTAATAAATCCTAAAGAAAAGAAAGTTCTAACAATGACTTAATCATTGAGGACATGACTTTTATTAAATCCAACTCTCAGTGGGTTGTTGAAATATTTCAGATGATATAGTAAAATATTACACAGCCCTTTTCACATCACAGGACTTCTGTTGATATTCAGGTCTAGAAAGATCTTTGGTCTTCCACTGCAAATGATTTTACCTCCTTGGGAAATCACACAGCCATGCAACAGGACGTGGCAAGCGGGGTTATGGGTTTTAGAGTTCAGAAGTTTGTTGGACTCTCCATTGGTTGGTTTTGAAGTGTCATCTCCTCGAGATTTCCATCAGAAGGAGGTTCTCAACAGATGGGCTCACAGCTGGTGGGTGGGCAGCAGTAGCAGCAGCAGGCTGGGCGGCAGCAGGACTGTCCACAGTAGGATGGGCGGCAGCAGGAGGCCTGGGCATGGTGCAGCTGGCAGCAGGTTGGGGGTGTGCAGCTCACCACGCAGCAGGGGGGCAGGCAGGTGCCCTCCACACGGCAGTCCGGGCGGCACCACCTGACGCGGCAGCTCACGGCTCCACTGCCACCCTCCTGGCCACAGCCGATGCCACCTCCAGTGCCACAGCTGGATCCACAGCAGCTGGGCTGGCAGCAGCTGGTCTGGCAACAGCTAGGCTGGCAGCAGCTGGTCTGGCAGCAGCTAGGCTGGCAGCAGCTGGGTTGGCAGCAGCTGGGCTGGCA
The DNA here is from genome assembly GCA_004027655.1 of Graphiurus murinus. Lineage (NCBI taxonomy): Eukaryota > Metazoa > Chordata > Mammalia > Rodentia > Gliridae > Graphiurus > Graphiurus murinus. The sequence goes on from PVLC010047327.1 coordinate 7,554, forward strand.
GCAGCTGGGTTGGCAGCAGCTTGGCTGGCAGCAGCTGGAGCCACAGTTTCCACCGGTGGAGCAGCTGGGAAATCCGCAGAAGCTAGTGGCACAGCAGGCCATGGTGTCAGGAGTCAGGCTGAGAGCTGTGATGTTAAGAGAAGTTTCTGAGTTATGGCTGCTTATTCCACCTCAGCCTATTTATAAGCCCTGCCAGTCCCTCTGTTTGTGACAGACAGCATTTTTGTCTTGTTACTCTTTAAACCAATTTTCTAGGGCCCTCTGATTATTCAAATGCTGAGTTACTTTAAACATACCTCGAAATTGGTTTTTCCCTATTGCTCAGCTAATGCTCACAAAATATGTTTGTCCTTGGTAGAAATGTTAATGCTTTGTTTCCAAACGATGCTATAATTTCCATTGGGGCCTCAGCCTCAGTTTGGTGCTTGAGGTTATAGCACCTGACAAGGTGAGTCTCACCTACAAGGTAATAGGATTGGGGTATCATGTTCTCCAAACCTCAAATCTCCAGAAAGGAATGATTGACCATGGACTGTCATTCGTGTAAGACTATCTTTATATTTATAGATTGATAAGATTACAGTCTCTATAATCAGCCAGATAGAAAACCGAATAAACTCCATATTCATAGAAACTTTTAGGTCTATTTAGCTATCAGATCTTTCTAATTTTTGTGATCTCTCCCCAACTTCAGACATTCATACATTAAGAAACACTCAAGAGACTGTATCAACCAAACTCTGTCCCATTCCAATTTAATATAAAAGGAGATAAAATTTATATCCAATACTTGAAAAAAATCTCAATGTATTTTAAGTGAAATTTATGGTTCTCTCCATGAAAGATAAAAATCACTACTACATGGATTATTGGGATACTACTTATTTCTCAATGGCAGGATTTACTTTCAGTTTAGGTCAATTTATGTTACTACACAGTTTTTCCTGTGAAGGAATCTTGGACCAAAGGACATGACTTAGGAAGGGGAACCAATGAAAGAAAAAGAAGGAATTAGAAAATGCTGTTTTCTAGATCACAGTGGTTTAAGGTAGATTAGGAAACAGATGGCCAAATATAGTTAAATATTTATACATGCAAAAAATTTAAGATAAATTTAGCAAAAGTTGAAACAGTTCCTGGTAGTTGCCAAAAGAAAAGATGTGATTTTTCCATTGAATGTGTCGAGTTACATGAAGGGAAATGAAAAAAAAAGTGGTGGCCCTCAAATTATTATTGATACTTTGGGAGGTTTATTACTCCCTTCCCTGAATAGAAGCATAAAGTTAGCTTTTTATGAGGTGGATAGATTGTTTTGTGTGATGTATAATTACACTGGAAAATGATTCAATCCAGTTTTAATAAAGATGTTCATGTCATATGGTAACTCTGACAGTAGGTAAGTTGAAAATGATTATATATAATCATTGAATAGTGGAGGTTTAAAAAAAGCAACTAGTAAATTTCATGCCTGTGACCCCAGTACTTAGGAGGCTGAGACAGGAGGATTGTAGGTTTGAGACCAGCCTCAACAACTTAGACTCTCCGAAACTTAGTGAGACCCTGTTTCAAAACAAAAAATAAGAAAAGGGGCTGGGGACATGGCTTGAAGGTGGGACGTCCCTGGACATCCCAAGTCTCTCTCTCTCTCTCTCTCTCTCTCTCTCTCTCTCTCTCTCACACACACACACACACACACACACACACACACACAACCTAGTAAACGATGTTTTAACCACTAAATATTGTAGGTGTAGAAACTAACATCATTCTTAATACAAAATGTTTAATTCTACTATGCACAGAGCACTAAAGGATTACAACAAAAGCAAGATCCTATTTTTCTGTCTTATATCTTGCTCTAGTAAACAAATCAGTGTAATGTTGATAGGAGGGATTAATCAAGGAAATGTGTCAAATGTAAAACGATTCAGCCCCAATTATTTATTTATTTATTTATTTATTTATTTATTTATTTATTTATTTTATGGTTCTAGGGATTGAACCTGGAGCCATTATACCACTGAGCTATATCCCCAGACTTTATTTATTTATTTATTGTTTGAGATGGAGTCTCACTAAGTTGCCCAAGCTAGCCTCAGGCCTGCGATCCTCCTGCCTCACCTCCTGAGTAGCTGGAATTACAGGTGTGTGCCATTACACCCGGCAAGACACATTTCTTTATTTCTACTTAATATACAAACATTTAGTTTGGGTGATGAAAAAAAGTCAAATACTAGAGAAAAGACTAGTTCTTCCATTTGTTCTGATGGAGGAAGAGACTAAATAGGAATGGAACTGTTTCAGTTCATTGGTATCTAGTTTATCAAATCACCAGCCTCGTACTTCTTGAGCAAGACTGCCCCCAATAAAGCTGGATGTGGCCACTATCAAAGACGGAGGTAGCAAATATGGAGAGTGAGACCTGTGTATCTGGTTCAGTCTGATGTCTTCATGAATCTTCAGAATTCCATATTTGATAAAAGCAGGGAGTATAGTTAGGGTTCTGACCCAGTTCTGGTCCACTGCTCTGGATTCTGCTTTGTGTTCTTGGAGGGAGCAGGCCCAGATTGTCTGGGAGCTGGCAGGGCTCAGACCCTGTGCATCTTGGTGGGCTAACCAGTGTTTATATATTTTGGTCTTGGGCCTCTCAAAACTCACCACAATCATAGGAACTCTCAAAGTGTCAAGCCCATTCACCATTGCCTCACACCAGTATTCACCCTACTGTGTGATAGGCTCCTCTGGTAACTTCAGTGCATGAGGGGTGATCAGAACACCAAGATTCTTGAAGAAGTGGTGGCCACCATTTCTGGGTTCAGCTCTCATTTAACATTATTCTTCATTCCCACCTCCATGTGACAGTTTCTCAGAAATGTCACTGTCACCTCCCCTGCCTTGGTCGAGATCTTCTCCAGTTTTCCTTGTCTTAGCAATTTCTCTTCTTCAAAGAATTTCTTGTTTTCTGGGGATGCACACACAGTCAGTCCCTGAGGAAGGAATTGAGTATGACCCATGGATTTCTTCACTGAGACCAGGTCACCCCAGACTCCAAACTCCCTCACAGACTGCATGAGGATGAGCTCCAGGTTGTCCTGAGTCTGTGCTTCTCTTTCCCCCACCAGCCTATAATGCTATGTGGCCGGCATAGATGTGGCTCCGGGTTCTCTTTGGCCAGTGGCACCTTCCACCAGTGCTGCACGATGACCGTGCTCTGCAGGTGAGAGAGACTGAAGTGGTGCTCTGTGGCTGTGGTGCCCGCACCAGGCAGTGGCCAGAGCAGCACTGCACACCTCCTCCGTGCGTGCAGCAGCAGAGCCTCACCAGCGGCTGTCATCCAGCTTCAACATTTTAAATTAGAACATTAGGGTTGTGGTATGGACTATCGCCTCCCACGCTCGACCCCTGCCCGCGGGGGCCCAGAGAGAGAGACGACAATAATGGTTGCTAGTTCAAGCTTCTTTATTGTTCTAACAGGAAGAGAGCTAAGCTTATAAGCCTAACAGCAAGGGGAGGGGGATGCTTGGGACCAATCATAGACGTGATCATGAGGTTACTGCATGCCCCTCTCTAGTTCTCCTATGCATGCACTATCTGTTCA
>PVLC010047328.1:0-11132 GCA_004027655.1 Graphiurus murinus
TCCATTTTCCTCACTCACAAATTATATGCAACAGCAAACTGGAGAATAGGCCATACCCAAGGCGCACGCGATGATAAATGCCAAAATCAGCAGCACATGTCAAAGAAGAGCAAGAAAATTGGTAAAAATGCATTGGTAAATTATCAATTACTGCTTTGTGAGAGTAGCCTTTTTGTTTTGTTTAAAAACAGAGGTAGCTGATCTGTAATAGACTCTGAAGTATATCAAAAATAAGTCAGTGGATAGGCTGAGAAATAAATAAATGGAAAGATATACTAGAAAGCAAGTATTATAAAATATTAATGGTAGGCTCTTAATGATGGGCACATGAGTGTTCATGGTAAGTTTTTTTTCAACTTAGCTGCACGTGAAAACTTTCAAACTGAAACTTTGGGAAAATGGCAAATCTACAATTTCAGATAGCATGAACAAGAGACATGAAAGGGGGGAATCTAGTGAATAGTGATAGTCTTTTTTGATTGGGAGGAGAATCAGAATACTAAACTTCATATTTTGTTACACAACAACATAGTATTAAATATTATATATTTATTAAAATGAAAGGACTATAATATATATCTTGCAAAACATAGAATAAAAAAAGAAAATAAAAACAGTTTGAGGCAGCAAGGGACAAGATAAATAAGCAAATATAAACCAGGATAGAGAGAAAATTCTTCCACTGGAATAAGATGGTACAATAATCATTAAGCTAACATAACACTCATACACATCCATGTGTACATCACACACACATACACACACATTTTTTTTTCGCCTAACTTTGTTTCATCTCATGAAGAATAATTTCAGAAGCTGATATACGTGGAATCACAGGGCTTGGGAGGCTGAAACAGGAAGATCACAGGTTCCATGCCAGTCTCAGCAGTTTAGTGAGCCCCTCAGCAAAATAAAAAAAATAAAATAAAATAGGGCTGGTGATGTAGTTCAGAGTTAGAGTGTTCCTGGGTTCAGTCCCCCCCCGCCACACACACAGAAGAGTAATTTCAGAAGTTTGGGATATAATATTTCCTTACTTCCTTCATTTTTTTAAATCACTTGCAGAAAATTCTAAATATATCTTCAAATGTTTTTTTTATTTTTTTTTTATTATTCATACATTGTAAGCAGACATCTTTGTTAGGTACAAATTGATAATGACATATGTGCCCACATTTCTCATTTGACCTCTTCCCCCAATTCCCACCCCACTCCCTCGCCCTTCCTCTCTCTCAAGTTCAATTTAGTGAGTAACCTTGATGTACATTAGGGTGTCCCTGCCCCCCCGTCAATGCCTTTCGGTTAAATCAACTTCTTTGTTTATCGAGGGTCTCTCCTTTTCCATCTGGAGACACTCTTATGCCCCATCTTCTCCCTAGCATCCGCATATTAGGAAGAACATCATTCTCTTTAGACGTGGGATATATTGTGGTATCTCAATAGGGGGCAACCTCCCTCTCTCCTCTTGCACTTTCTATCTCATTGTCTTTCTGTTTGATATTCAAAGCAAATCCTTCAGATCTCTCATTTCCCAACTTTACTTTTCAGCTTTGCCTATGTCTAACTTACCTCTTTTTTTTTCTTTTCTTTTTTGGTTTTTTTTGTGGCACTGGAGATTGAACACAGCTCTACCTCTGAGCTACATCCCCAGCCCCATTTTTATTCTTTATTTTGAAACGGGGCCTCACTAAGTTACAGAGAGCCTCACTAAATAGCTGAGGCAGGCCGTGAACCTGCAATCCTCGTCTCAGCCTTCCAAGTACTGGGATTACAAGCATGTGCCACCACGCCTCCATGCCTAGCTTCCTATCAAGCATTTAATATTATTACAACTATTTCTTTCTAGAAACATTTGTTAAAAAAAAAAAGAATGTTTTTTAAATCAAGTATGCTGGTCATTTTGTTTTGTTTTTTAATGTGCTTTTATTGGTGCATCATCATCTCACATCATAATGTAAATCGTGTTGACATTGACATACATGCACACAGCGCTTGGTGCCCTCTCCGCCTCCCCATCTCCCCCTTCCCATACAGAAGACTGAGACTGATACTGGGATTTTCACATACGTACACACAGTCAATGTTAGTATTTCCAATAATGAACCTCAGTCTTTCCCCTCTACTTCCCTGGCTCCACTGAGGTTTCTCCTCCATTATCTGGAGTCCCTCTGATATCCCAGTTACTCCTTAGCTTTGGCATATTAAAGAAAACGTATGTATGCTGGTCATTTTGTTACTTATGTTCCAATTCATTCTTCTAGAAATACATGAATCATGATGTGTCTTCCCTATCTGCTACTTCTCATCCATGCAGTCTTTAAGGATCTGTTGCTTTTCTGTCCACACTTACTCATGGTGGTTTCTTGCTTAATGCGGTATTTAGGTATTCATGAGTCCTGACTTTATTTAGGATTGACTTAGTGATAGTAATCCCATGCCCCTCTCTCCAGCCTTTGTCCCTCATCTCCCCCATTCCATCCCACGTCTGTTTCCTGCCTTGAAATCAAAGCTGTGTGCATCCGGTTCTATAGACATCCCTAACGCTGGGATCTTCAGTTCTTGCCTTGTCTATGGATTCCTCTGCTATTGGCAGGATTTCTCTAAACTCATCCATTCTTTCTTTGTTCACCCTCCAGTACTGGGGATTGAACCCAGGGGCAATGTACCACTAAGCTACATCCCCACCTTTTTATATCATTTTTTTTATTTTGAGACAGTGTCTTGCTAAGTTGCCAAAGTGGTGCTCTAACTCATGATCCTCCTGCCTCAGCCTCCCAGGATGCTGCTATTACAGGTGTGTGCCACTGTGCCCGGCTCATCCGTTTATTTTTAAAGCTGTGGTTTTCCTTTTATATCTTAGCTAGCCCTCTTGGTTATTTGTGGGAGTCTGTCAGTAGGACCTGTCCAATAAATTGCCTGAAAAGAAACTCTCTGAACCTAGCAGAGGAAAATAGAGAGGGGGAAGGCATTCTGCTCAAGGTTGCCATAAACAGCTATTCAGCTCCGAGATGGCTCAGACTAGACAGAAGATCAACAATGGCTCCAAAGGGAGAGGATTGGCAGAGTCCAAAAGCAAGTGTCTTGTTGGCCAATGTGTACCAGCCCCTTCTGGGCTCCCCAACACCCCAGCAGTATCGGGAAGGGAATTTCACAGATGTCCGAGGGTCACGTGTCACTAACTGGGAGCAAGATCAGTGAAATCACACTGTTTTATATTCCAGTGAGGGATTCTCCAGTAACACCAGTGATTCAAAAATTCAAAGGACAACTACAAAACCAAAACACAGTAATTCTTTGTGGACTGGAAATTTCTGTAAACCCAGCTCGAAGGTAGGTCCTGGGTAAATTTGTATTACCTGCATAATTTATTCATGGCTGTATTTGTGGGAGTGACTTACTAGGGATTGAACCCAGGGGTATTCTGCCTCTCAGCTACACCCCCAGCCCTGTTTTATTTTTTTATTTTGAAACAGGATCTTGCTAAGTTGCTGAGAGCCTCACTAAGTTGCTGAGGCTGCCTGTGAACCTGCGATCCTCCTGTCTCAGTCTCCCAAGTACTAGGATTACAAGTGTGCACCACCACATCCAGCTTCATGGTTGTATTGATGCTGTTATAGATTAACCCTTGTTGCTTCAAAGAGAGATGTAATCTTTAAAAGTATTTATTTTATACTGCAAATATACTATATTTATAATATAGGCTCCATAAACATTTTTCTCAATAAGTAGACCATTCATGAGTTGATTTTTCCCCTACTATTGTAGTGAAATTGTGATCAGTTTCTTCAGTTTATTCTTGAGTGTCCTCTAATAAAAAATAGGATGGAAATATTACCCAAAAGAGCAAGGATTCAATGACTCTAAGGAGAAATTAATAATGTGTTTTGATTGTGCAGGGTACTAACTGAAAATATAGAAGCTATTAAGACATCAGGGCCAGACACCTTCTGCTATGTGAGAAAGCTAAATTAAACACTAAGAATTAAAAACAGCTGTGGGAGGAATTATTAAGTATCTCTCAATTAAACTGGCTTCATTCTCTTGTAAAATTTCATGCAGTAAACTATCTCCTATTGAAATTCTTATAATTTTAGGTTTCTCTTCAAATAAAAATATACACACAACATTAAGCTCTTAAAGCTTTAAATTTAAGTTGTTATATTCTGATAGACATGAGAAAAGTGGTTTTTAAAAAGAAACTTTGCAACTTAATTAAGTCCTGAAGAAAATAACTAAAAGAAAAATTTAAGACATTTAATAAAGGGAGACATAAATCTTTACCAAATTTAAGTCACCATGTAAGAAAATAATGTTAAAATCAAATACATTAATATGCTAAAAATTTCTCTAGAATTTACACTAAAGATTCAATTGTTTTGGAGTCAGTGCACATTTGTAGAGTGTCATTTCTACTACCCCTGGCTCCTGCCATGGATTTTTGACTGGTACACAATTCCAGTTCCTTCTCTAATCTCTGGGATAGACTCGGAGTCACGGTTCTTTTATTGAATAGTTCTATGGCCTTGTGAAAAATTTTTAATATACCCATGCCTTGGTTTTCTAATCTAAATATGGGATTTGGAGGACCTAAAATAACACATGCTTTTGGTTTTACAAAGATTGTCTCCCTAAACAAAATTAGCCAGGCTCCTCTGAACCCTCTTCTTGGCTTATAAAAACTACACTCAGCACAAATGATTTCCCTCCACCTCCTATCCTTCTCCTCATTTAAATACTTAAACATTAATAGTGACCCACAGCTGTGGGCCCATCCCCAAAATAAGGCCTATCATCCCAAAAGCATCTGCATGGTAAAGCTCAAGTTGGCTAAAAGAGTGTACTGTTTATTCCGGCCAACAGCCCCCTGGAATAATGCTGATCTCCTTCCATTTGAGGGTCACTGGTGTCAACAATTCAATGTAATCATGCAGCCAAAATCCCTCTCAAACTAGTGCTTAGGTCGTAACATATATTCTGTCTGCTTTCGTAGGTATTAGGTGAGGTAGCTCATATAAAAATTGGGGGTAGGGTTGGGGTTAGTTAGAATTCTGTCCATTTGCAATCATGAAAATAGACTGTTAGTCTAGGCCAAAGGCTTCAAGTATTCCAGTGCTTCCCTTGTGGTGGGGGAATACAGCATACGGAGCTCACATCGCCTCCCCTTAAATCTGGGCTGGGCCTGTAAATGAAAGATTTGACTTCTGAGCTGAGGCTTTAAGAAGACCTAGCAACTTCAGTTTCCTCCCTCTTGATCCCTGAAGAGGCCACTGTGCTGGGAACAGGGGCCAAGTGGAAGGAGCAGCCACACGGGGGAGCGCCAGACTCCACATAGCGGTCTCCTGCAACAACACTTTGTCTCAGCTGAAATACTTCAGTGGTTCTGAGAGCAAAGTGTGTCTTCGTCTTACCTGGACTCACAGCACGACCACAGGCCTCATTGCATAGGAGACACTTAATAAGTTTTGTTAGGTGAATTGTAAATAAAGGATCACAGTGAAAGTGTCCAAGATCCCTACGGAAAGTGCCTCACAGCGCCTTGTTTACTCTCAGGCCTCAATATGTGTTTCCATGTCTACCCAAGGCAGTGGCTGTTTCCAAGGTAGCCGTCTTGGTACAGTCACTAGTGGCAGGTTGCATTTTCCAGCGATAACCACGTGCTCTGCATCTGCATTTAACATGTGGTGCTATTAGTCGTAGCCATGATTTATATATAGGTCAGTCAAGGGGTGAGGTTAGGGGTGGCATTCTTGCCTCTAGTCATCCATTAGTAAAGCTTTTGCTTCCTGCCCTCACAGCTTTATGCGCTGCTAGCCTAGAAGTCTTGATTCCAGAGAGACAAATGCTTCCACCAAGGGACACAAAAGTCATCCCATTGAGTGGGAAATTAGGATGCTGCCTGATCGCTTTGGGCTCCTCAGGTTTCTGAACCAATAGGCAAAGAAGGAAATTATACCACCTGGGGTGATGGATCCCAACTACCAAGGGGAAATTGGATTGCTACTCTACAGTGGAGGTGAAGAATTGTATGTCTGGAATACAGGATGTCTGCCCTTGAAAACAGGCCCCCCTTTGTAACTGTCTCAATTAATAGAATGGAGAGGAAATGACATGGCTTGACTTCTGAAGACTGGGATGTTCACCTGTGCCCTACAACCAGCGTGCTACGCAAAAGCCCAGGCCACTGCAGAGGCCATAGGTGGCAACCCAGCTAGTGTCTTGTCAACGTGAGCATCAACTGTGTCATGTGAATAACCGCATCTTCTGATTCCAGCTCCTAGCTTTAGATTTCATTCAGTGGAAGTGCTGGGCATCGTGGAGCAGAGATAACCCCTCGCCCCTGTGCCCTGTGCAGGTTCCCCACCCAAAGAATCTATCAGCAAAATAAATGGATGCTTTAAGCCACAACGTCTTGGGGTCATTTATTATGCAGCCATAATAACAGGGACCTCACCATCCGCGGGTATACTTGCAGCAACCTTGGCTGATTCCCATTCTTAGTATCGAAACATCATAGGTAGTGTAAGTTTCCATATCTTCAATTATCATCTCTAGGCATTTTGAAGAACTCTTGACCATTCTTTTAGTTATTCCCTCCCTTTTTATTTTTTATTTATTTTTTTATTGTGGTACTGGGGACGGAACCCAAAGGCATCCTACCTCCAAACTGCACCTCCACCCCTATTTTATTCTTTTATTTTTGAAACAGAATCTCACTAAGTTGCTGAGGCTGTCCTTGAACCTGCAATCCTCCTGTCTCAGCCTCCCCAGTACTGGGATTACAAGCGTGCATCACCAAGCCAGGCTTCTCCTCCCGTTTTAATATAGTGAGCTATTTCATGTCAGCCTGCTAAAATAATCACAAACTGTTAATAAGAAAACTTGTGATCGGTGTCCCAGGCAGAAAGGAAGTACAGCAAATGAGGACACTAGGCAGGAGACTGAGAAAACAAGCTTGAACTCCATGCAGAGTCGGAGAGTCTGGCAGATTCTCCACTGTTGTATTCAGAATATCTGCCGGATGCACTGTCTGTTCTTAAACAAGCACGACCTCCAGGCCATGTTCTTTTGTTCTGACTCCAAGTGTGGCACCCTCAAGATGTCGGGTGTGGGGGAGAGAGAGAAAAGGGGGGAAGGAGGGAGGAGAAGGAGAGAGAGAGAGAGACTGACTGCCATGCTTGCTGGCCGCTCTGCACCCAACCATAAATTGCATCCCTGCCTGGCTCACTTATAATGAGACCGACAGTTAGCGAGATCTCTTTTTCTGCTTTACAGTCCCTCTGAAACTCCTTCTGGCCACCCTTTGTCTCCCTCCCTCCATATATCTGGAGTGAAGGACTTTATGGCCACCTCTTCGGGGGATACAGAGTTATAGATCTCTGGATTTATGTCTGTTTGCCAGGCCCCCTCTGGTCCCTGCACCGTGAGGTGAATGCCGGGTCCGCAAGAATGGTTTTGCATTCTAATAGATCTGGACCCTTTTCTGACAGCTTATTTTGACAAAAGCATAAAATTCAGTGATTGTTGTTCAGCCCAGAAACTGTAGGAAATGCAGACGGAGAAAGAGGATATTTAAACATGAGCCTTCCCGTCTCCAAGTCGCTAAGTCAAGTCAATTGTGAAAAACAGGGAATGCCAAGCCAACAAAATTAATAATGACAATGACCGGTCTAGAAGAGGCAAGGTTTATCCCAGAGGATGCTGTGTGAACATACTTGTTTCTGAAATTGAAGAATCACTGCTTGCTATACAATCAAAAGAGGATCTGCTAGGGAAGCAGGGTTGCATGGTACCCCGCCTCTGAGATGGCCCCCCTGAAGGATCCTCCGTCTCCTGGTATTCACGCTAACATATGTAATGTCTTCTTCCTCACTGAATGGGCTGTGTGACCCACAAGAGCTTGCAGAAGTGACAATATGTAACTTTGACGGTTGTGCCATGCCATGAAAGATAATCGCTCATTCTGCCTTGTCCTCTAGGATTGGGCGCTTTGACAGGCAAAGGTGAGCCAAGTGCCAGTAGACACATCGTGTCAGCACTGAAGTTGTCCAAGTCAAGGCAGATGTGGGGAATAGAAACCTTCTGCTAGCTGCACGGTCCTGTGAGTGCCCTACCTTTTAAAGCTCCAGCCCCTAGACAAACCTTTGGATGGCTGTAGTCCCCACCAGCAGCTTAACTACCACCGTGAGAGGGACTCCTGAGTGGAACTATCCAGCTAGGCTGCTCCCGAGTTCCTTTTCCATGGAACCTATGAGTGGTAATAAATGTTTGTTTTTAAGCAACTAGATATGGGGCAATTTGTTTGGGTTTATATTCAGAATCATGTCCTTTACTGCATATAGCATATTTCATCTTTATTTTTTTGGTTATGAAGATGAAGGATTCATTACCTAACCTTCATAATGATGAGTGTTTTCTTTCCATACATCTTAGGAATGTGTTAGGCTGCAAGAGAAAATTTACAGTAGTTTAAGTAAGGCACTCCGGGCCACACGAGGGCTAGCTGTAGACAGACATGGGCTGGTCACTTAGTGTGCCATCATCAAGAGTCCAATTTCCTTCCATGTTCTGCTTGAAAAACCTTAGCATGGAGCTTTTATTTTTGTAGTTTACTGCTACCTTTCCAGGATGAGGAAAGATGCTTTCCAGTTAGATCTTTCCCTTTTAAAGAGCTTTCTTAGAAGTACCAACCTGGGACTCCCTAATTGGTAGTCTCTAGGAAGAACTGGGTCTCCATCTCACTGCAAAGGAGACTGGAAAAGTGATTTCTTTTCATCTTCTTCCAAATCTCAATAATGAAGAAAGCAAAGCTAGGTGTGGTGGCACATGCCTGTAATCTCAGTATTTAGGAGGCTGAGACAGGAGGATTGCAGGTTCAAAGCCAGCCTCAGCAATTGAGTGAGACCCTCAGCAACTTGGTGAGATCTTGTTTCAGAATAAAAAAAACAAAAAGGAGCCAGGCGTGGTTGTGCACACATGTAATCCCAGTGCTTGGGAGGCTGAGACAGGAGGAATCCAGGTTCAAATCCACTTCAGCAACTTAGTGAGACCCTGTTCCCAAATAAAATATAAAAAATAGGTCTGGGGGTAGCCCAGAGGTAGGAGGCCCCTAGGTTCCATCCCCAATACCACAAAAAAATTAAAAAACAAGTAAATAAAAAGGGCTGAGAAGGTATCTTGAAGGTAGAATCTTCCTGGGTTCAATCATCAGTATCCCCCCACACACAAAAAAGAAGAAGAAAGAGAAAGGGAAGAGGGAAGGAGATGGCTATGAATGTATCCTGTCAAAATTCAGATGTTGCCAATATGATAGAACTAAGAGATGGGGCATTTAAAAAGTGATTATTCTGGAAAGTTCCTCTGACATGACTAGGATTAAAGTCCTAGGTTTCAGGCAGGATTCGATCTCTTACTCTCCTATCTTCCACCTTGTGAGGACACAGAATTCCTGTGGAAGATGCTACATTCTCTAGAGAATGCAGTGTTCCAAGGACCATCTTGGAAGTAATGACTGGACCTTGCAGACAACAAACATGCTTTGATTTTGGACTCTCCAGTCTCCAAAACGATGAGAAATGCATTTCCATTTTATTAGTTATCCATGTTCAGGTATTTTGTTCGAGCAGCACAAACAGCCTAAGATGTAGACTGTGGGTGACTTTTGGGTGGTTCAAAAGAGAGTCTTTCACAAAAGCCATGTGCACGTACATTGTTCTTAGGCCAGTCTTTACAAACCATCTGTTCTGCAGTGTGGTATGTAGCCAGTTTACTGGAAAAGACATAGCACAATCTCTCTGGTGCATGGCTATTATAATAAAATTCTATTATAACATGATTAGTGAGCTCCAAATAACCCAACTACATAAACTATGGGGTTACTATAAGTCTGAAGAAGTAAATGTTGGGGGTGAATCCAGGGTAGAAGTTTTAAAAATCAAATCCAATCTCTTCCCTGTCTAGCTGCAGTTTACCATCTAGTAATAGCTGTCCTCCCATCTAACTCTGAGTTTCTGGGACCAGGAAGGGATTCCATAAATCTCCAGTAGAAAGTACCCATTTAATCAGCCTCTTCTGGGGAGGCTAGACCAGCAAAATATTGGATGGGGAGGTGGGGCACTCAACTTTTTTTTTTTGGTTTGGTGAAGGGGTTGCCTGGTATTTCTCTTCCTAGCCCTAGCCTATCTGCCAACAAGAGGAGCCAGCCACATTACATTCCAATTCCCTCTCTCTCTCTCTCTCTCTCTCTCTCTCTCTCTCTCTCTCACACTCACACACACACACACATTTGTAATTATAATATTTTTTGTAGCACTGGGGATTTAACCCAGGGGCATTCTACCTCTGAGCTACACCCCCCAGGCCTTTTTACTTTTTGTTTTGAAACAGAATCTTGCTAGGTTGCAGATTCTTGCTAATTTGCTGAGGCTGTTCTGGAATCTGCAGTCCTCCTATCTCAGCCTCCCCAGTCCTGGGATTATAGGCAAACTGCCACCACGCCCAACTCACATTTATAATTATTAAAGAAACATATTAAATGAGCTGAACTTCACAAGTAGAAAATACTATCAATTACTTTCAAATAGTTTCTATGGGTTATTTCTTTTCTTGACCTAAAGAAAGTCTCTGGCATCTTCTGGAATCTTTCTGGTTACTCTCAGCTAATGAAACGTTGCCTGATCACATTCATCACAACTATAGACTCAATTCTGTAAACTGTCAAATCCAATATAATGATCAAGATTCACAACTTTAACCAAGATACAACTTCATCCTTCCCAACTTGGCCAGTTCCAAGTCAGAGGCTGCAGTGCTGTGGAGGGTGTGGTCTCTTCTCTGCTCTTCTCTCTCCCGTTAGCAGTTGTTTCTGGTCCCTGGGGAAGGAAAAAGTCTAAGGAAGGGAGAGCCGGCTTCCTCCAACGTGTGCCCTGGTATCTGATTCTGCTGCTCCCTAGCTGCAATGCTCAAGGCTGATTTCTTTCCCTCAAAGGGCATATTGTGTGTGTGTGTGTGTGTGTGTGTGTGTGTGTGTGTGTGTGTGTGTCTTGGATACTCTCTGCTGGTGTCCTCCAAGAAAGACTCACGAAGTGGGCAATATCTCTGCCCCAGCTGGATGGTATAGAAACAATAGGGTCCTC
>PVLC010047329.1:0-11132 GCA_004027655.1 Graphiurus murinus
AGTTGAAAAGGGGTTTTGCCTTTCAGGAAAGATGCCCCCAGGATTTTAAAGCAATGGGCTTTAAAAAGATGAAGGTCAGGCACCGAGCTCAGGGACAGGACAGAAAGTCATTTCCAAATCATAAGAATGCAAATTGAGGGTTTGACCCAAGAGGACGGCCATGTCTCTGGAAAATAGACCTGTGACAATATTAACCTGAAATGTGTTCTTTTTAAGAGAGAGTGAGAATAATCATCCTGAAATATCAGTAACCCTTTATGCTTAGAAATTCAGAGAGACAGAGCAGGGCAGTAGTGGCAGGGGGTTATAAGAGAGGTTTACGAAGGAGAAAAGAAGGAAACAGATCAAATAAAGCCATGTCAATATGTAAAGGCATTACTACCAATCCTGCTAACAGGAGTGGGGTGAGAGGTAAAGGGAATTTACAAGGAGCTAGGTGCATGTATGCTTTGATCACACCGAACCTCATTGTGACGTGCAATTGCAAAGCACTAATAAAAATAATTTTTAAAGAAAACAAAATATAGCCGGGCGTGGTGGCGCACGTTTGTAATCCCAGCATTCGGGAGGCCGAGACCAGAGGATCCGGGTTCGCGGCCAGCCTCAGCTACCTAGTGAGGCACTCCACAACTTAGTGAGACCCGGTTTCAAAATAAAAAAGAATAAAAAATAGGGCTGGGGGTGTAGCTTGGAGGTAGACTGCCCCTGAGTTCAATCCCCAGTACCTCAAAAAAAAAAAAAAGAAAGAAAAAGAAAACAAAATATCAATAGCTTGTTATCTGATGAAAGTTGGAAAATGGACACCCTACAGTCAGCCGGTGTGAAAAGCTAAAAATTCGTTTCTGAAGGAAGTCATTGACAGAATTCCTTGAAGCCACACCACAAAAGACGAAGAGCTGCCTGCCAACCACTGGCCGCCTCTCTTTAGTCGTCTGGGTACAGGGGACTGCATCAAATCGGATGGAACTGGGCTCTGAAAAGGTAATTTACCACATGTGGGTGAACATTGTATTACCAAGGGGGAAATTCATCTCCCAGGCACAGAACCCACAACAAGAACCATCATGGTTGACAGTATTTGGCAGCCTCATTAATAATCTCAGAAAGCAGCCAGGGACCTCAGATGACAACAGAGACCGAGACCTCATGTTCTGGCAAAGAGTAGTGCAGAGGAGTCCTTCCAGAAGCTTGGATTTCGAATACAGTTTCGAGATGCCCTCCCATGCGCAGGCACAACACCAGCGGGAAGACGCCGTCCAACGCATTCTTGGACAAAAGACGGTTTTGAGAGCTCACGTGGGCTCTGGCAAGGGAGACGCCTGATCTGGCCCCTGGCTCAGAAAACAGAGTTTCTGAAACAGAAGAAATTAAACATGACTCACTGAGCTGATTACCCAGGACACACACTGTGAATCACTACACAAGATGCGTTCTCAGTACAACGGAAAGGACCAGGAGACTGCCAAATATAAATTTTACTCCAACTCATTATATGCCCGTCTTTGGAGGCAAAGATGTTTCTTGCTGCAATTTTTCCCCCCTCTCTATGTGAATGTGACAGGAAGTATAAGTGAGCCCTTAGTTCTCGAATATTTCTGATGGTCTCTCGTTCTTCTCTCCCCTTTATCGGAATTAATATTTTTCTTTGGCTTTCTACTGGATGTGAATATGATCAATCATTATGTCTCTGAAACCCTCTTCATCCATTTAGTTAGTCAGCTTTACTTTAATTGGTTTTAATTACCTTTCCCTTTACATTATCTCTGGATGCTTCCCAAGATCCACCACAAATCTGTTTTCTGTTCTTTGGCACAACTCATCCAGTCTCACTCGATGACGTTATGACCACCAGGACGCGTGGGCACGAAGCCCCACTAGAAGAGAGAACGAGGGAAGGAGCCATCTGCCTGGGGGTGAGATCACACAGCTCAGGCTGGGGGAGCATGGGCAGATGGGATTTGAGACATGATTCAGCAAGTAGGGAGGTCATTTGTAGGCAGGGCAGGGAGGCCAGTTTTGAAGCGCAGGCAAACAGAGTTATGAACTGAGATGGGATACCAAGTGGGGGTAGCAAGCTGAGCTGGGGGTGCCACTGATCAAGCCTGGAGAAAGGAAAGAAAAGAAGAAGCACACAGCATTGTGTGGTTTGCATGTGGAGGTTGCCTGAAGTCTCATGTGTTCAGGGGTGAGGCTTTAGGGAAGTTATTGGATCTCATTTGTGGATTTAATCTATCCGACGGAGGAATCCGTGCTGATGTATCACTGGGAGTTGGGAGTACGTCGCTGGGAGTGTGCCCTGGAAAAGCTTAGCTTCTCTCCAGCCTCCTCTTCTCTCTTGGCTTCCCAACTGCTGTGAGCTGAGCAACTTTCCTTCATGATGGTTCTGCCTTGGAGGCACCCAACTGTGGACTGAACCTAGAAACCATGAGCCAACATAAACCTTTCCTCGTTGAAGCTGTGCTTGTCAGGTTATTTTCATCACAGCTGACTAACACGTCAAGTGTAAAGTACAGATATATGTATCAGATCCCACAGTGTCTGGTGTTGACCCAGTACTACCGGGCAACAGAAGAGGGATGCTGTTATTATTATTATTATTATTACTATTATTATTATTATCATCATCATCATTATCATTATCATTATTATTATTATTATTTATTTGAAACAGGGTCTCACTAAGTTGCAGAGAGCCTCACTAAGTAGCTGAGGCTGGCTGCAAATCCGGATACTCCCATCTCAGCCTCCCAAGTACTGGAATTACAATTACAAGCATGCACCACCACAAACCCAGCACTGATGCATCATTTTTTGAGTGAAACATAAAACAAGGATTCAAAACCATCATTTTCAGCCCTTCCCTATTCACCAGTACATTTTTTTTTCACTCTTCAAATACTCTGGACATTTGCAATTTAATTTTACTCCATCACATCCAATAACCCATATATAAACCAAACACCAAAGAACTTGATTATTCATGGATTCTTTATTTGCAAACTCTCCTATGCCCTAAAATGTATTTGTAACCCCAAGTCAATACACAGAGCACTCTTACGGTCATTTGCAAACACGTGTAGAAGAGCGAAAAATGTAAGAGAGCCACCGGGGCGGCCCCCAGCTGAGGCCGAGCAAAGTGACACTTCTGCCTTCTTGTTTAATCTCTTGCTCCTTAAACAGCTGTCCTTTTCATGATCGAGATAGTAAGATAGTGCCATGTTTTCACATATTTGTGGGTTTTGTTGATTATTTCACTGTCTAATGTAGCCCCTGAGC
Organism: Graphiurus murinus; assembly: GCA_004027655.1. Classification (NCBI taxonomy): domain Eukaryota; kingdom Metazoa; phylum Chordata; class Mammalia; order Rodentia; family Gliridae; genus Graphiurus; species Graphiurus murinus. Next base: position 3,277 of record PVLC010047329.1, read on the forward strand.
GCATGAAGTGTTGTGTAGTGATGTGTGTGTGTGTGTGTGTGTGTGTGTGTGTGTGTTACTGGGGACCAACTCCAAGGACATTCTACCTCTAAGCTACACCCCACCCATTTTTATTTATTTATTTTTATTTTTTTGGAACAGGGTTTTGCTAAGATGCTGAGCCTCCCTAAGTTGCTGAGGCTGACCTCCAACCTGCGAGCCTCCTGTCTCAGCCTCCCAAGTCCTGGGATGACAGGCATGCACCACCATGCCTGGCTTATCTAATGCTCTTGAGTTCCAGAAGATTATAGTGTGCCTAATGAAGAAAATGCATGTGTTATATAAGCTGTGCTCAGGCACAAGTCACAGTGATGTTGGCATTAGACTTCACATGAATCATCAACAGTTAACATTCAGTAAGTGAACCTTTAAGCAGAAACACACATTGAACAAGGATATGCATTATCCTTGCATCTCTCTTCAATAGTCACTAACTCAATGTCTACAGTGACATTAAAGAACATCACTACTGTGAGTAATGAGGATCAACTGGACTCCATTTCCCCATTTATTTACTCAGGTAAAACTCACTTTTCATTGTGGGGCATCATTCTTATGCCTTCAAGGGAACAGCCTGTTTCCCCCAGTTCTCCATGAATGGGCTGTCTCCCTTCCCTCCCTCTCTCTTTCCATTCCCAATGCACTAATTCCATCGCTAAATTATTGCTACCATATATAAGCTGCTCTCTGCTCCATTTCCAACTCCTATTATGCACTCTGCAGCCTGGACAAGACATTGCCCACAGCCTCGGAGGTCTGTCATATTCCTTTATAGCCATGACATGAATTTACCTCTGCAAACTTCACCTGAAAACTCATCTCTTCTATGAAGCCCACAGGGACCTGTATCTCCGTATACTCAGAGGTTATGTAGTCCATGGCACTGATCTCATGAAATTACCGAGTTCACAGACCATGTCACCAAGTGTTTCCTTCTTTATTTTCCTTTCTTCCTTCAATTCACTCATCTTTCTTCCTTCCTTTCTTTCTCCCTCCCTTCCTTCCTTCCTTCCTTCCTTCCTTCCTTCCTTCCTTCCTTCCTTCCTTCCTTCCTTGAACCTAAGTGCATTCATTCTACCTCCAAGCTAGATTTCCCTCTCTTTGTATTTTTTTATTTATTTTATTATTATTTTTTATTTATATTTTTTGTGGTACTGGGGATTGAACTCAGGGGCATTCTACCTCTGAGCTATACCCCCAGCCCTATTTTTTATTCTTTATTTTGAAACCGAGTCTCACTAAATTGCAGAATGCCTCACTAGGTAGCTGAGGCTGGCCGCTAACCCGGATCCTCCGGTCTTCGCCTCCCGAATGCTGGGATTACAAGTGTGCGCCACCACACCCGGCTTATTTTTTTTTAATTTTGAAACAGGGTCTCACTAAGTTGTTGAGAGTCTCGCTAAGTTACTGAGGTTGGACTCAAGTCTGAGATCCTCCTGCCTCAGCCTCCCAAGTACTGGGATGACGGAGGTGTGCTATCATGCCCAGCTAACGGTTCTGAATCTTTAAGTCATGGTTGGAATGAACTACTTCCCACTGAAATACAAAAGTAGCAGATATCTCACCTATTAACTGTGAAGACACACACAGAAGGTAAAGATTGAAGTCCCCATGGGGGGCAAAACTATAGTCAAAGATAAATGTATACAAAGCAGTCTGCTAAGATCATAGCTGAGGAGGCACAAAAATGCAAAAATGTGACCCATATCAGGTTAGTCAGCTGAGGCAGATTTCAAGGTCATGACCTTAAACCTGAATTTTGAATCAGAAGGCATTTAGGGAATTTTGGAAGGCCAGTTGAATGTCCCTGGAGAAGTTAAGGTTTTAGAAATAATTGTGCTAATCCATCCATTTCTTCCTCTTCCACATTGGTGTCGATGATGTATGTTTTGCTTGTTTTTTGTTTTTTTTTTTACCATCTTCCCAAATATTACCAAGAAGAATGTTCACAGATTGTCAATTACAAAGCGTGACCTGATTAGTCACAAGGGATTGTTATGTTTTCCTTCTCCACATAGCTCCAAGAGTTAGGGGAATCAAAATTACCTACTTCTCAGAAAATACGTATGGAAGTAGTGAATCATTATAAGACACTGTTTGTGCAACTTTTCATGATAATTCCTTATGGTGAGAATTCCTATAGGTAATATTATTCTGTGCACGCAGTGTAAACTTAGAAAACCACACACAAAAGCTTCATCTAAAGACATAAAACTGCACCTAAAAGACCAACACTCAAGTCCTTAGTAAGGGAACAAAGTGCTCTCATGACTTGGACTTTGTTTTTTCCTTTGATACTTTATTTACAACAGCAGGCACCCCCAAAAAGGCAGGCAAAGACTCTATCCTCATACGATATTTCATAACAAGAGCTTCCCAGGCTTGGGGCTATTTTTGGGTGATGTTTCTGTAGTCAAGACTTGCAAAGTTTATCTGCCTCAGCTCTCATTAGTGCATGATTTGTGGGACATTGAAAGTCACATTATACACTGCAAGTGTAGGATCAGCTTCATTTTCTGAAAATGCATAACTATCCCCCCAAAAAATGTTTCCTCACAGAACAGCAGTGTATGTTACAGTTTGAATATAAAATGTTCCCCAGAAAAGCTCATGTATTGGCAATGCAAAATGTTCAAAGACGAATCCAGTGATGAGTTAATAATTTGAATGTATGTACTGGGCAGTAATTTAGGCAGTGGGGAATGCTTGGAGGAGGTCGGTAGCTGGGATTGTGGCCTTGGGTATTATATCTGTTCCTGGTTGTTTCTCTGTCTCTGTCTCTCTCTCTCTTTCTCTCTCTCTCTCTGTGTCTCTGTCTCTCTCTCCGACTATGAACTGACTTCTGAAAACATGAGCCCTTCCTGTCGGGCATTTTGGTCACAACAATGGAAAAGCAGACTAAAACAGCGAGTTATCGCTCATGCAAAAGAGGTCTCCAGGCTAGTTCCTGAATAAAGTGCGGCACATTAGGGTCACGATTTTTGGGAACGAGTCCATTGGAGTCGGAGAGCACATTGTGGCACTAGACATTTTCCCCAAACCAAATCCTCAGACGTTTGAGCCAGGACAAGACCTTCCAGTGCGGTTCTGTGTCTCCAGATCTACTTATGCAAAAAGTCTTCAAAGAACATGTGAAATGCAATGAGGCTTTCAAGAAGTTTATTTTCCAAAAAAAAATTGTCTTGGAAAGAGGGGTGTGTTGGGCGACCAGTATAAAGTTCTTACTGCTCCCATTTGCCAGACAGTATCTTTTTTTATTAAATTCTGGCCAACAGAAAAATCCAGCTGCTGATTTGGATCACAGATGTGAAGGGACAGAGGGCACGGATCCCACAATGGGACATTTATTGGTCCTAAGGGTTTAGGCTCTGTTTGTTGCAAAAGTCATTAACAATCATTTATATTTGCAAGACAGAGGCTAAAACAAGAATGGAGAGTATTCAATTCCCCCAACACCAAACAGTGTGCATCACTGTATATTATAAATATGAAATAGAAAAAAGAGCAAATGAAAGAGAGAAAGGTCCAATTACCAATTAAAATTTTAAATTCTGGAACTGTCTACCACCTCAAAGTGGAAACGAAAATTAAGGCATCCAATGTTGTTCCTCAGGAGAGACTCACATTGCCAAAATGATAAACTTATGTCACTCACTGCTGTGAAGAGTTCATTCTAACTAGACGGATGGTCTTTCCTAGCATCAAAGAGTTTTCTCTAACATGACTGTATGAGTCCTTTCAGCTGCTATAACAAAATACCACAGACTAGGTAACCTACAAGCAACAGAGGTTTCGTTCTCATAGTTCCAGAGGTTGGAAGTCCAAGGTCAAAATGTGACAAATTTAATGTTTTAATTCCTGCTTCACAGATGGCACCTTCCTGTTATTATCATATTATGAAAGGTTCAAGGAGCTCCTTCGGGTCTCTTTTATAACAACACTGAGACTATTCATGACCTTACCACCTCCCAACATCCCTACGTCCTAACAGTATCACCTTGGGAGTAAGGATATGAATGTAGAAATTCTGGGATGACAGAGCTGGGCGTGGTGGCGCACGCTTGTAATCCCAGCATTCAGGAGGCTGAGATTGGAGGATCCGGGTTCGAGGCCAGCCTCAGCTACCTAGTGAGGCACTCTGCAACTTAGTGAGACTCGGTTTCAAAATAAAGAATAAAAAATAGGGCTGGGGGTGTAGCTTGGAGGTAGAATGCCCCTGAGTTCAATCCCCAGTACCGCAAAAAAAAAAAAAAAAAAAGAAATTCTGGAATGATAGAGACCTTCAGACCCTTGGAAGGAGCTTTTTATTACTGAATTTGCAAAGCCAATTCATTCTACCACAAGCAATGCAGAATTGTACACCTGTTTATATCATTGGTTGTGCTTGACTATTTGTCTGGAGGATTATTGAACAGGTTCTTGTGCATTGAATTGATATCGTTCTTTGGTCGGCAGTAGGCACATATTCAGTAGCAAGGACACTCTTGGTTATCTGTAGGTTCTCAGATGAGTCTTCTGAGTTGAACACCTCACTCAGAAACAGTCCTGCCACGAGTCGCGTGGCACTGTTTAACTGCAAAATGAGTTGTTTGCCTTTGAACGTTAGACTTTTTACCCATGCATCTTGCCACTAGCGCAAGGACAGATAAAATACAAGGGCAGATGAAACTTGACTGCTTGCTGACGTCCCCACTATGTCAGAAATCAAGGGACGAAGGCCCACTGTACAAGGTGGACATGTAATTTCACCCTTGAATGTGGTCAAATTGGCTTGTCCCCAAAGGTGATATTGCTGGGAGCTGTCTGCCCTTTGTTATCTAATTTTTTTCCTCCCTTAGTATAATGCAGTTGGTTTTATAGTTTCTGCTTCATAAAAGATGCCTTGAGGGTCCTGGACTGAGAGCTAAATTTTTATGTGACCCTGACACCTAGAGATGCAGAATTTTCTACCTCTGAGCTATTCTGGCCCTCGTTCCTACAGAGTTCCTGGGATGAGAGATTTGGCATGGCAGTCGACTGCCAACACATTCTGTTCTTTTGTGAACTTCTGAAAGGTACGATTATTTAGAGTCCATTCTTTGGGAATTTCTGCTAAGACTTTCTTAAGCCTATCTTTAAAGCCAGAGTTTAATAACAGTTTTCATCAGGCTTATGTGGTAAAAAGTGATATAAAAGTTTTCATCTTAGACTGACTGTGGGTATTGTCTGCATTCACGAAGTGGTACAAAATCCAGAAGAACAGACCCACCCCTTGTGTTAATCCTCAGATGGATACAGCTTCCCTCTCTTGGAACTTGTGTTAGCCAGTTTTCTTTCGCTACAACAAATACCTCAAGTAATCAACTTGTAAAGAGGCAAAGCTCACTTTGGTCCACAGCTTTGGAGGTTCCAGTGGATGGTGGGTTAGTACTGTCTCTTTGGGCCTGTGGTGAAATGGTGCATCGTGGTGGACAAGCTTGATGGGGAAAAACTCCTCATGTCATGGCTGAAAAGGTAGAATAAAAGAGGAGGAAGCTAGGTGTGGTGGTGCATTCCTGTAAATCCAGGACTTGGGAGGCGGAGACAGGAAAGATCACAGGTTTATGACCAGCCTCAGCAACTTAGCAAGGCTCTCAGCAACTTAGCAAGACCTTGTTTCAAAGTAAAATAGGGCTCGGTTTATAGCTCAGAAGTAGAATGCCCCTGAGTTCAATATTCAGTACCCAAACAAGCAAACAAAACAAAACAAAGAGGAAGCTGGGATCCACCAATCCCTTTTGAAGGCACACCACCAATAACCTTCAGGGGGGTCTGCTACGTCCACAGCCTCCAAAACATGGACCACTGAGAGACCTGTATGAGCCAAACTATAAGAAGCCCAGTAGAACAGGTGGACCAGCTAGGAAGAGGGGAGAAAATATAATACCATTTTGAAAGAGAAACTTATTTTAAGTAACTAAGTAATTTAAACATCATATGATATAGCCTTGTAGACATGTATGTTTTCATTACTCTGAACCTCATTATAATGTATGAGTACAATGCACCAATAAAAGTATATTAAAAGAAGGACCATGTGAATATAAGAGCCAATAATCAACACAGATTAGGGGGAGACTTGACGTCTCCATCACATAATTCAGGCTGATAGGATTTCTTTAATGTGCATAGGAGTCCTAAAACTAACATGTTACACACATGCACACAAACACATGTGTACACATGCATGCACACATTTTTTGATATGTATTGGAGAAGAACACAGGATCTTTACTATTTAACAAAAAAGAAGAACACAAGATCTTTACTATTTAACAAAAAAGAGAAGAAATCAAATACTACCTGATTGTAGCCACTAGTATTTGTGTTCAGAAGGCTCATGTGAGTAACACTTCTTTTTTTCCTCTCATGGGAAGCAGTTTGTGCTGGTTCAACAAACTCTGTCTATAATTTAGATGTTAATTTTCTCTCAATTGTCCACATATTGGTAGGACTGCTGGGTGGTCCTGTGACTACACAGGAGGTGGGACTTTATGGGAAATCCTTACGTCATTGGGAGTGTTCTCTTGAAAGAGATTGTGGGACCCCAGTCCCTTCCTCTTTCCCTTTTGGAAATCCTTAGGTCTCTTAATAAGTTAACTGCCTCAGGTATTTTATATTTTATGAAACCTGCTTACTGCAGCATCTCAGGACAGACTCCCTGAATTTGGGTCTGCTGGGAATTGGTGTCCATGACTTTAAGAAGATCATTTAACTTTTCTATGTCTCTGTTTTCCGTTGTCTCAGCACACTCAAGCTGCGATAACAAAATATCCCATAGCCTGGGTGGCTTATTAACAACAGACATGTCTGATTTACGACTCTGGAGACTGGAGGTCCAATGTCAAGGTGTGGCAGATTCGGTGTCTAGTGAGGGCTGCTTCCTGGCTCAGAGATGGCACCTTCTCGCTGTGGCCTCATGTAGCAGAAAGGGCAGGGAGACCTCTGGGGTCTCTTTTAGGCAGACAGCAATCCCATTCATGACTCTCCATCATTGTGACCTCACTGCCTCTCCCTAAGGCCCCGCCTCCTGACCCCATAACAACCTTGGGAGTTATGATTTCAACATAGGAGTTTTACAGAGACCCTCCGCACACTCAAACCACAGCATTCTTCTCCGTAAAATTGAACCATCTTCCACCTGATGGATGATAAGTTTAACACAGAAGATGATATGCAAGAGCATCATTTGGTATATTTTGGTGGGACATTTTGAGAAGCACCCATCTGCTACCATGACTGCCTGCACTGAAGTGTTATCCAAAGACCAAAGACTGGAGTTGGAGGCTAAGGTCACCCAGGAGGTACGTGAGCCTTCAACTGGTCCTGATTATCAGGAGTCCCACGCACCTCCAGCTATCATTCATGAAAGTATGGTGCTTTCAAAGGTGGCTGCGTGAATCCAGAAATAACACCCGGCTGTCCTTCAACTTGACCCCATTCAGAGTTTCCTTTACCCAAATCCATGATAGATTGACCAAGTTGACTTGACTTTAATTTGTGTTTTGTTTTAACATCAGAAGGTTTCAAAGCCGGGCGTGGTGGCGCACGCTTGTAATCCCAGCATTCGGGAGGTTGAGACCAGAGGATCCGGGTTCGCGGCCAGCCTCAGCTACCTAGTGAGGCACTCCGCAACTTAGTGAGACTCGGTTTCAAAATAAAGAATAAAAAATAGGGCTAGGGGGTATAGCTCAGAGGTAGAACGCCCCTGAGTTCAATCCCCAGTACCACAAAAAAAAAAAAAAAAGGTTTCAAATACATTGGAAAGCCAAACACAATGGATGACTCTACGGCTTTGC
>PVLC010047330.1:0-11128 GCA_004027655.1 Graphiurus murinus
AAGACAGTATGGAGGATCCTCAGACGATTGGGAGTGAACCTACCATATGACCCAGCAATACCACTACTGGGTATATACCCAACAGAATGGAAACCAAATTATCAGAACGATGCATGTGTATCTATGTTTATAGCAGCTCAATTCACAATAGCCAAACTATGGAAGCAGCCAAGATGTCCAACTACAGATGAATGGATTTATTGGCCTTTTGTATTTATTCTTTTCTGTTTGATTGCTGCCACTTCTCACCCCCTGCCTCCCTCTCCCCACAAACCTGAGAACTAGAGGGAACTTAGTGATTTTTCCAGGGATGACAAACTCTGGGCAGACACAAAAGTCCTTTGACAGTGATTGTTTACTCCATTATAATGCAATTCATGTCTATAGGTATTTATTGACTCCTTCCTCAAGCCAATTCCATGTCCATGTTAGATTTATTTATCTCTAGAGCCTGGCAAGCCTACTTGCTCTGCTCTCACATATAGCTCAGTTCCAGCATTCCATTAATAATAGTAATAGTAATAATAATAATGGCAGCAACAATAACAACAACAATAAAATAGCTGCCATATAGCAAACACAGCAGTTAAGACTTACCTTATTTGTTCTCCAGAAAAATCCAGGCAGTAACTTTGTTTATTTTCCTAATTTTACAATGAAGAAACTGGGAATCAGAGAAATTATTTAGTTTTATAGTGTCACACACCTAGTAAGAGGAAAAGATGAAATTTGAACCCAACCATGTTTGAGTACAAAGTCTCCCTTTTTAATAATTTACCTTCATGTATCAGTTAGTATTTGTTGGGTAACAAACCATTCTCAAACTGAGACTTAAATGGTAACCAGTTTATTTGGCTCATGATTTTGGGTGCCAGCTGAGTGACATCAGCTGATCTGTACTGCACCATCTCTTGTCTGTGGTCTGGGACCACTAACAACTGTATAATCTAGGATAGGTGATTTACAGATCTAGAGGTTGACTGGCCATTCCCTCACGGCGTTCTCCTCTCCTCTCCTCTCCTCTCCTCTCCTCTCCTCTCCTCTCCTCTCTTCCTTTTCTCTCCTCTTCTCTCTCATCCTCTCCAGAAGTTATTCCAGGCTTGTTCACATGGTGATCACAGGGTTCTAAGTGCAGGGAGAGAGCAAGCCCCAGCTCACTATCACTCTCATATCTCTGCTTTCCCCACCCTTCCTCCCTGCTAACCAATGGCCTCTTGGCCAAAGCAAGTCACATGGTCAGTCCAGATTCAGGTGTGGATAATTAGATTATACCTGTCAATGGTAAGGGGTCAGTATTTGTAGCCAATTTTGCAGTCCACCATACTTATGCTCTGCTAGGTTATTCAATCTAGTGAGGAAGAAAGCTATGTAAATGGACAAAGGATAGGATATTTTGAGAACTGTTTATAAATATAGAGGCTGCCTATTTCACTGGCCTCCAAAATACTCTGGGAAGCACAGAGGATGGGATTTCCCTCAAGCGTATGAGATTTCCTTGGGAAAGGAGCTGGCTCAAGCCCTAGGATTGCCTGAGCACTGGGCAGGTTCAGCAGGTGAAAGCTTTCATGGCTATGACAACTTATGGCCAAGTTTCTTCATTTTTTTTTTCTTGTTTAACTTTGCCTCATCTCTGTATCATGGTCTCACACCCTGTCCCCAAGGATTTTGACACAGCTGGAAACCCAGGTAGGTATCTAGGTATCCATTCCAGGAAACACAAATTAACTATTACCAGGAAGTAACAAGCTTGGCTCAATGTGATTTCTATCTACTTTGATATTTAATAGCCTTAGACTCAGCACAGCTTATTTTGTCACATTTTAAAAAAGTGTCTCTTACATAGGTATAGCCTTTATGAGTCTGTTTATTCCAGGGGTGTGTGTGTGTGTGTGTGTGTGTGTGTGGTTCTAGGGATTGAACCAAAGGACATTCAACCTCTGAGCTACACCCCCAGCCCTTTTTAATTATTTCTTTACTTTTTGTTTTGAAACAGGGTCTTACTAGGTTGTTAAAAGTCTTGTTAAGTTGCTGAGGCTGGCCTAGAACCCATGATTCTCCTGTCTTAGTTCCCCAAGTACTGGGATTATAGGCATGTGCCACCCTGCTCAGTTTGTTTCAGCTTTTAATAGGGATAGTGGGTCTTAGATGCCTCTGTAATGAGCAAGGGTGGGTGGGACACACCAAGGGGAGCTTTGGGGCTTTCGGCTATGATGGAGCCTGGTCTACCCTCAAGTGGGCTCCAGTTCCCCCCCACCCCCATCACTTCCTTTCCACTGTAAGTGGAGGCCAAGTAGAGTGGTTAAGTTTGGACACTGAGCAAGAAGAAGTTCACATCCTTGCTCAACAACTTACTCTGTGATTCGGATAGGTTATTTAAGTTCTTGTATTTCGGGTTTTCAATCAGTAAAATGTAGATAATATTAGTAACAATTCATAGGGTCACTGTGAGGATTAAATGAGTCACTGTGTATAAATTACTTAGACTAGTGCCAGGCATGTAGTAAAGCCAAATAAATGTGGTTGTCATTATTAACCACAAAAACTCATTTTAGTATTAGTATTTTTGGTCAGCAACAGTTTTGACACCTAGTAGCATACCAGCATTATCTCAGAGAACTTATTAAGAACATAGATCTTTGTGTTATTCTTCTGGAGACTCTGATTACAGAATGCCCAAGGAATCCATCTATTTTATCAAGGGTCATTTTAAAGCAGCTAGGGCCAGAGCTGCATGTGGGAATCATTGCTTTCTCTATATAGCTTGGCACATTTCCATAAGCATTCAACACTTAAGGTTACTTAGGAGTCTATTAGGAAAGACATATATGCAAAAACATCTTTTCCTACTCTTGTAGACTCTGCTTGCAGAATATATTCACCATTCTTCAAGAGAAAATTCAGGACACCATCTTTTTAGTGACTGTATCAGTCCACTTCGCCTTAGAGCAATGCAGTACCTAAGGCAGCTAACTTTGTAAAGAGAAGAGGTTTATTTATCTCACATTTTTGGAGGTTCAAAGGCACTGCATCAGTGTGAGGTCACACTCCCACTTCCCAGTAGGCCCCACATCTTAAAGCTCCACATCATCTTCCAATTCTTCCACTCTGGGAACCAAGTTTCCAATCACAATGGTCCCTTGGAGGACACTCAAGACATACCCAAAGTATAGCAATGTCTTTCCTAGACTCTTCTTTTTAAATTTTGGTGGTATTGGGGATTGAACCCAGAGATATTCTACCTCTGGGCTAACCTCAGGCCTTTTAATATTTAATATTTTTTTTTGTTTCCCATTACCTTCATGATAAATTGTTTCTTAGTTTAGTATGACTCTTGCATATTTTCTGTTTAGGGAATACTATTATCCCATTTTACGGATAGGAAAATTTAAGTCTGTATTATGTTGAAAACAGCTACAAACTTCTGAGCTGTCATGCTACTGGGTTTCTGAATCAATTAACACAGGCAGAAAAATTTGGAATAACATCCATGACAATAGCTACTGTTTTAAAAGTGCATCCTATGTATACATTGAGTGATTTATACATTATTTTTATTTAGTCCTTATAATAATCATATGGAATAAATATTAGTATCATTTATAGATGGAGGAAATTAGAACAATAATTTGGCCATTGCCACGTATCTTAGAAGAGCCATGGCCAATATTAAAGTTCAAGTCTGTCTGACTGCATGCTGTGCCACACAGATTTTATATCAGAGTAGAAGCTTCTGCTTACCATATACAGTTATTTATAACATGGGATATTGATGATTTTTTTTTAGTTTTATGATCATTTTATAAAAACAAAATCCAATGAAGCTGAAGATACTTTTTACATATTCATTGTGTTTTTTATTGCTACTGTAAAAAAGGCTGTACTTAGCTAAATATGGGGAAATATTAGAGATGACCTAATTTGCTTAATAAATCAATTTAGTGCTCAGAGGATGAGAAACACACACTTGCACAAACTAGCAAGAAAGAGGCAATAATCCCCAAAAGGAATAAATTAGGAGAGTCATATGTGGAATTCCACAAATGTGATAAACACTTATTAGAAAAATGCAACTCAGACAGATGTGCCCTTATACTAATTGAACAAAAATCCTTGAAAAGCTCAGTGGTAGGCATAACTGGAAGAGAGAACTGAAGGAATAAAAATGATACTCAAAACGGACTATAGTCAATGTTTTGTATACAAAATACATTGCATTTGTTAAACACTTAGGAGACATATGATATAAATGTGGAAATGCCCTCAGATAAATTGATAAATGCCCTTGAATGATGCAGAAGAAGAAAAGGAAACCAAAAAGAATGTGAACTTTTTCAAAATGGTCTAGAATTGTCATATCTGCTTTGAAATGCTTGTTTGATATTAAGAACTTTAGGCCAATGTATCACACAAGAACTAGCTTCAAATGAATTTGTCAGCTCCCCTCTTGTTTCTCAATCTCTCAAATTTTTGCTCAAATCTCTCCCCTTCCACATTGACACTGTGTTAAAATGCTCATTATTCTTGAAACAGTAGCCTACAGATGGCTTCCTCATTCCTTATCTATCTTTCTCATTGTAGAGTGTTTTTTTTTTTTAATGCAAGATTGATAGGTTCTTACTTTTCTGAAACTCTTACAGTGTTTCCCCATCACCTTCCTAATAAATTCTGTTTTCTTAACTCACCATGAAAAGCCTTTTGTGATTTGACTCTTGCCTATTTTCCATTCTCCTGCTTGGCTTTTCCCTACATGCAACTGCAGTCCAACCATAATGGCTTGTTATCAATTTCTACTTTCACTACAAAGATACACTACATACTGAAGGGGAACTTTAAATATGCCAGACCCTCAATAAATTACAACAATCATATTGTAAGTGCATCACTGTGTTCGAAAGGTGAAAATAAAAATGGGCTGTAAGCCGGGCGTGGTGGTGCACGCTTGTTATCCCAGTATTCGGGAGGCTGAGACTGGAGGATCTGGGTTCGCGGTCAGCCTCAGCTACCTAGTGAGGCACTACGCAACTTAGTGAGACTCAGTTTCAAAATAAAGAATAAAAAATAGGGCTGGGGGTGTAACTCGGAGGTAGAATGCCCCTGAGTTCAATCCCCAGTACCGCAAAAAAAAAAAAAAAAAAAAAAAAAAAAAAAAAAAGGGCTGTAACCTGAGCAGTGAATGGTTATCCTGACATAATTATTAGTATCACCACTGTTTCATTCTCAAGTATATTATTGTTTGGACAATAAACTAGATAACCAATCATCTAGTTAATATTCTGAGTTCTAACCAGCTATTTTGTAATGAGAACAAAGATCACCAGCTTCCCGGCTTAAGATTGTTGAGTTTTTACTATCCTTCATCTTAACTTTTCTACTCAGTTAGTTCTAAATTTATAGGGTGGTTACTTTTACTACTCCATTTCTGTTATAAAATCCTATATGAGTTTGGAAACAAATCAGAACTCACACTGGTTTAAATAATAGTGAAGCTTCACTTATATGTACAATAGGAAAACTCAGACATGTTCAGTTCATCCAGAAATTTAGTGCTGATCCACATTCTCTCTTCTTTTTTCTTTTTTAAATTCTTTTATTGGGACACTTCATTCCAAACTGGACCTCCCATCTGATGGAAAATACAGTAGTTCCAGGCTTTGCATCTATCTGCACAACAGACCATTTGGGCATTCCTAGCAAGTATACTGAAATCCACTCTCATAGACTTATTTAGGTCACGTATCCTCCCTAATCCAATAATCAGGACCAAGATCACAGCACTGGCTAATTGGCTTGAGTAAATTAGAGTTTACACTGAGCTAGGATGGAGTTGGTTTTCCCAAACTAAATGGGCTCTTTGGAGGTAGAATCAAGGAAGAAGAAAGCAAAAGATAATCAGAAAGTTTGCAGGTCACAGCAGAAGCCTCGATCTACCTATCGACCAAACCCAACCAAGTTATTAGAGCCTCAAACTTGAGACTTACTGGGGAGGAGTTACACTAAAGAACTTTTCAGTTGTAGCTATTTGGGTCAAAGAGAGGAGTTTGGGAGTTAGTGTGATGAGTGAGTGAAGATAGAATTTATCCTGTTCCTGAAGCCAACAGATTTGAGCTGTTGGACATGAAGCTCTTAATTGGCTTTGAACCTTGGCCAAGGTAATTACAGATGCTTCTCAACTCATGATACCATTATGTCCTGATGAATCCATCATAAGTAGAAATTATTGTAAGTAAAAAGTTCATGTAATAAACCTACACTATAAACATGATAGCTTGGCAATATAGTACACTGTATATAATGTAGAATATTGATTGTTTATTCTCATATTAGCATGGCCGACTGGGACCTGCCACTCAGTGCTGCTGCCCAGCTTTGCAGTATAGTATTGCAAATCACTAGCTTGGGAAAAGATCAAAATTCAAAATTTGAAGTACAGCTACTACTGAATGCATATTGCTTTCACACCATTATAAAGTCTAAAAACTTTAAGTCAAGCAGTCATAAGTTTGGGGCCATCTATGCCCTTTGATCTCCATTTTTCCTTACCTGAGACTTGGGTATGCTTTCTTTATTTTATTCTGTCTCATGAGATTATGCATACCAAATGCCTAACATAGTGTCTGGCACAGAGTGTAGAATAAATTAAAGTTCTTTTTTTAGTTTCTAGTCACTATCTAAACTCTGAAATTGTCAGCATAATTATATTTTCCTTGGGTCATTTAGTCCATTTGCAAAGCCGTGGCAGCTTCTTTGAGCCTCCTTATGTAATGGGGAAGATGCTTTGTGATGTACCTTCGTCCCTTAGTCTCAGCTTCTCTTCTTTGAGTAATAAGAAAAACAATCTGATTTATTGAAATTTCCAATAAGTAGTAGTGTATTTTTGCATTGGCAACAAACACTGAATTGCCCTCTAATCTGGTTGACTTGGGATCCCTTCGCTCTTATCCAGGGATGCCTTAACCATTGTGTTCTGCCTAAGTGTTTATCTTTTCCTGATTCCTCTGGAAACTATAGCTCTTAATTAATATCTCACCAAGACCAAAAACTATTCTGTTCCAGGGAAGCCCATTAGCTCATTTGAATTAAATTTCCAGATTTTGAGCCAAGAATCTGAAGGTCATGAGGCCATGGCGCAACAGCAAGATTATTTGGCTAATTTTTGGTTTCTGCTTTCAATACCCAACCTTGACAACATTTATGTTCAGTGCTACCCTTTTCCCCAACCTAACATCAACTTACTGGCAAGTCAGACATGTAGGAAACAGCAGCAAATACAATGCTTCAGTGAAGCCCTCCACGAGGTTAAGACCATGAATAATTTGTCAGCGTGCAGTGACTCTTTGCTCCTGGTGGTCTCATCATGGGTTACAAGTGACTAAGCTCAGGGGAAACCCTCTCCCCAGGATAATTAGTCTTTCTTAAGCTCCACTGAATTAGCATGTCTATTTTATTGTACCCTTCGGTTGCAGTGATGATTAAGTTATAAAACAAGCAAATCATTACTGCAGGTCTACAGCAGATTATTCTGAAGCTCCTGCCGCTCTATGAATGGGGCATAAGTCATTAGGGAAGTATAGTCTGTGGCTTCATGATTGGGGACTATGTATTATTTTCTAATTTTCAGAAATGAAAATAGATTTGCATCCTTTCTGATCACTGAGATTATAAAAATGAATATTCATGTGTCAAACAGTATAGAAAATCATAATGAAGAGAAGCAGCAATGATCCTGAATCCTGACACCCAGAGACAATCACTGGTATCATTTTGTTGTATGTAGTCCAGACTTATTTTCTCTTTCATTTTGCAGAAATGGAATCATATTATAAATCCAATTTAATAATCACAGAGTGTGTCCTTTATACCCATAAATATAGACCTACATCATCATTTCTATGACTATGTAGTATTGTGTTGCATTTGTATAACAGACTTTATCCAGTCCCTTCAGTCGTTTCCAAACTGTCCCTATTAGCAATCACACTGCAGTGGGTGACCTTAGACACTGGTGTATGTATTAAATTCTGTCCTTAGGATATATTTCTGAAAGCAGAATCATCAGGCACATCAGAAGTCTTTGATACTTAGACAGCGTTGCTCATTCTCAATTGGTATCCCAATTTAGACGTTGATGCCTGAAAGCAGGCCAGAAAGACTTAAAAGAAATTCATTGAGGGGCTGGACTTCTAGATCCTAAAATCAAGCAAACTGGCAACCTACTTCAAAATCAACTGGTGATGGTGGTCTCCAGGAACCAACAACGCAAAGTAGGAGATGCCTGGGGGGACTGAAGGCCAGAGGGTGGGTGCAGGAGGTGGGTGTCTGGCCAGGGGCACAGGGAAGCCAGAAGAAAGGAGAAGTCAGAGGGGTTCAGCTCTTTCCTCTTTTTCCCCACTGCCTTTAGACAATCAAAACCTACTTCTGCTAATTCTGGGCTAGTGACCACTCAGGGGGTTGAGGGCGTGATGGAAATACAATGGCCAACTATTGTTGGACATTCACTTACTACTTCTACCAGACCCTTGGAAGAGTATTTTACAAGCTAGGGATGTGCCTCCTTCCTGTGCTGCTTCTCCATAAATAGGAGATTAAAAGGGAAAGCTTGGCAAGAGGAATTGTCTGGTGCAGTGGCAATAAACAGGAGTAGAAATTCTGTTGGGGTCAGGGTTATCTGCCCTGGGACTCATCATTTTCCCTGTTTGTATTCTTGGTGGTAATGACAAAGAAGGACCTGACTGTTGGGGCTTTCTCAGCTTACATGGCCAGACAAGCTGGCTAAACCTCTAGGGAAGCATGAGCTCATAAGCCAAAATAACTGGACACCAGAGGAATCCAATTTTCCCAGAAGAGAGATAATATGAAATTGGTTAATATTTACCATCTGAAGCAATAGTATTGAAACAGATGGAAAGAGAATTTAACATAAGCATGACAAATATATTTAAGGAAATAGGGGAGATACTAGAAATCATAAAACAAAATCAAGTGAAAAATATTCCCTTTGAAAAATAGTACAGTTTAAAAAAGGGGAACTACCATTTCCTTTTATAGCAGAACATGAGTATGGATATAGTCCAAAGGGTTTAAGGAGTGGGGCGGGCATGAGCCTTAGGCAATGAATGTACCTCTAACCAGAAGTATTCTTAAGGGAGTCAAATTCTCATTTATTTCAAACACAGTCTTGACTCAATTTGGAGATAACTTAGTTTGTTGTATTCTCTTCTTTTTATTGAATTTATTATTCATACCACATAATTTTACCTCAATTAGATATACTTTTCATCTTGTAATTGTTTTACATATGTGTAGTCTAGATAACTCATTGGTAATCAAGATAATGTGTATTTCATTTATTGCAGGTGATGCTTATTTATTCTATCACTGCTTTCAATGTTTATTTGATGAGTGATTGTCATAGTAGGAACTAGTAAAGATGAAAAGAAAATTAAACATAACCTCTTCCCTTAAGGGACATAATCTAGTGACAGAGTTAAACATACATGTGGATATGCCATGGTGATATAGCAGCGAAGGTCACACAAGGTTACTAGCAAGGTTAGGACTTGAATATGGGCTATTTTGACTAATAGACTCAGTTCCTCCTCTGCTGAACGGTGCACTGTATGTGTGTGAGCATTTCATAAAAGATATATACACACTTATGTATTTCTAGTAAAGTGTAACTCAGGAGCAAAAGCTTAAGCATGTTTATTGCTTATCTTACCAACTGCAGCTCTCCATGAAGACTCATAAAGCCCTGTGTTAGCAGTCTTTCAAAGTTATGTGCACACACAGAGAAAGTTATTCTGCTGCAGGAGTTTCAAAGCCAATGGAGCGATCTTTGAATTCCTGGAAGAGATTCAGCACTCTCAAATGTCCATGTACAGTAAAAATAAATTGAGCCCGAGGTCACACATCAGTTAGCTGCAAAATCATAATAAAGACTTATCATATTTACAGAATATACTTGGTAGTTGAATTCATACAGATTGGTGGTTGCTACTCTTTGCAATCCTGGAGAGCTAACTTCTGTTTGGGGAAGATAGTTTCCTAATTTGAGATTGGGGGAAAATTAGAGATTATTGGTTCCTGCTGTTTTCTTGTTGGCTCATTTATATTTGAACTCCCTAAAGAAATTAGCTTCATACTATATTGCTAGACTTTTCTTCTAAACTTTCCCAGCATATCCAAGAATATCTGAAACACAAAATATGTTATCTCAATCCTAGACTAAGTTTAATTAACATATGGCATTATGTTATACATATATTTCATAATATGTTAAGGTATTAACTTCTAAGACTTTTATACATATTCTGATTGGAGTTATCTTTTTTCGCTTATTTCCCCCATGATTAGCTCCTTGTTCCATCTTTCCGATATCAATTTACATACTACCTCTCTCGTCCTCAACATTGTTCTGTGTCTCGATGCTCATTCATTTCCTTCATCTTTATATTTAACACGTTTATGGTTTGTGGACAACTCATCTGTTAGATGCCTTGCAGCTAACCGCTAATTGTTAAGACACAATGGTACGTAAAAGAAGAAAGGATTTTTTCCCTCTTGGAAACTACAATAAGGAGAGGGAAGAAGATCTTAAGCAAGTTAGCACACAAAGAAATATAAAACCTCAGATGTCGCCAGTACCAGGAGGAAAAGGATGTACCCTATGCTAAGAGAATGTATCAGAGTCTAAGCTTGTCAGGCTGCATGGGCAGGACTTCCCAGAAGGGCTGTGATCAGCACCCTGTTTTTCAATTCCAAGGCTATATAGACAAGCTATTTACTCCCCGAATTTATAGGTTGATGTTTTAACTACTGGCAAATCAGGATGATGTGACCATGTTTGGAGACAGGGCCTTTAAAGGGATAATTAAGAAAAAAATGAGGTCCTATGGCTGAGCCTTAACCCAGTATGACTAGTGCCCTTAAAGAAGAGAAGATTAGAACACAGACAGCCACACAGACAGAGGGACAACCATGTGAAGTCATATGGAGGTGGCCATCTGCAAACCAAGGTGAGAGGCCTCAGAAGAAACAAACCAGCTGACACCCTGGACTTCTAGCCGCCAGAACTTTTAGAAAATAGATTTCTATTGTTTAAGCCACTCAGTCTGTGATACTTTGTTTT
>PVLC010047331.1:0-11283 GCA_004027655.1 Graphiurus murinus
TTCTGCATCTCAGCTGTATCCCTAGCCCTTTTTTATTTTTTGTTATGAAACAGTCTCTCTAGATTGCTAAGAGTCTTGCTATGTTGCAAGACCTGCAATCCTCCTGTTTTAGCCTCCCAATCCTGTTTCAGCCTGTAATCCCACTGGGATTATAGGCGTTTGCCACCATGCCTGTCTTAATACAGAGTTCTTAAGGATGTGAATACAGTGTATTTGCCTTGCTAATAATTCTAGTGATTGTATTGGCAAGTTTTTATTGCTTTTTAGTTCCCTGAATTTTCATTCATTTCATACCAAATTTATGTATTTGTTTAAAATAATACAAATTTATTTTAAACCTGTTTTGGTAGTTCACTAGTGTCTGAGTTTTAGAAGTTAACAAAACAAAGCAAAACTTTCCCTTATAGCTGCCCTGTGACCAAGTTCATTTGAGAGCTTGTGTTTCTGGTTTTCCTTGTCGTTTTGTCTGAGCCAATTGTTGATAGTTAATTTCTATTTCCATTCATAAGTTGTTAGATGTCGGTTTCCTTTTGCTTATTTTAAAACTGTCTCTGTAATTTTTAGAGCCTGTTTGAAGTGAGTGTGGTCTTTGCTCACCCAGAAACAGTTGAGGATTGCCACTTCCTGTAAGTTGCCACGTAAACAACAGTGTTAGTCGTGTCAAATTGTTCATGCCTTTGGTGGTCATGAAAATAGTATTGTTTCTCTTTCTAATGAACATTTCAGAACTTGTCATCTGTTAGTAGCTTTAAAATGTGCCTTCTGACATAAGGTTCCAAGGCAGTAGGTTAAGAGGGGTTTATTTTGTCTGTTCTGATATCCTGAGTTTAGCAGTCATGTTATATAAAACATTTCTGAATTATATATACCCCCAAATAAACTCACTGACCTCTTATATTAATTTGAATTTCATTTTAGAGGTACGATATGCCCAGATTGTTTCAAGCCAGCCAAAAACAAACAGGTAAGGACTCCTATTTTCTAGGGAGTTTCATGTGAGCTGAATATTCAAATTAGCAATAAGATGAATATGCATTAGCAATGTGACAATTCTGTTATGCCAGGAATCAATCTTTAAATATTTCTGTTTGCTACATTTATTTTTATTTTATTTTTTCAAAAACTCTCGGGACTTTTGACTCTGACTAGGAAGTCATAGCACACAAATATCCTCATTTTTGTGTCAGTGCTTGAGTTTTTCACTGGCTTATTAAATTTAGAACCAGTGTTTCAGTGATGTTACTGTTAACCATTTGGGGAAATTCAACCTTCAGTTTTTATTCCCCAATTTACATTATCCGGGAAAATCTGTGATAGATATCAGTAGCACCCCAAACTTTTGTGTAATATGTATTTTCCAGAAATTAGTGTTTTAAAAATATAATCCAGCTGTAATCCCAATATTTGGGAGACTGAGACAGGAGGATTAAAAGTTTCAGACCAGCCTCAGCAATTTAATGAGACCCTGTTTCAAATAAAAAATAAAAAAGGGGCTAGGAGTATAGCTTGGAGGTAGAATGATTTCAATCCCCATTCAAAAAAAAAAAAAAAAAATCCAAAGTAAGTAGTTTTACCTAGGACAATCTTTTATCTGAGTGCTTGGATAAGAAGTGTTTTAGATTTTTGAAGTATAGGTTCTACTGATTGAGCATCCCTAATCTGGATTTTGGATTTTCCATTAGTGACACTCAACATGTATAGCTATTTCAGGCTACATGTGCAAAAAGGTCATTTTATTAAAACTTCCCTTTACTGTCTAATGTTAGTTGATTTTCATGTTAATGAGCAAATTAACTAACATGCACTTTTAGTTTGTATCATACCAGGATAGATGGCATGGCATGATATTGGGGCAATCTTTCATGCTCCAGTTATTTAGCTGGTATTATACAGAGAGTGAGGCATTCCTATAGATTTACTGACATTCATTTTGTTCAGTGGTTGTTAAATATAATATGTTTATTCTCAAAGATACATTTGGGTCTTTTCTCTTGCTTTGACTAATTATTGAGCCTTTTATAACTAGTGGAAGAAGTTTATAATATTTGTCAAATACTCTGTACAGAAATAATTAGAAATGCAGAGTAAGAGCTGGGCATGGTGGTACACACCTGTAATCCCAGTACTTGGGATGCTGAGACAGGAAGATCGCAGGTTCACAACCAGCCTCAGCAATTTGGTGAGGCCCTCCACAACTTAGAGAGACCCTGCTTCAAATTAAAAATTTTTAAAAAATAGGACTGGAGTATAGCTCAGAGGTAGAATACCCCTGGGTTCAATCCACAGTACCATAAAAAAAGGAAAGAAGGAAGGAAGGAAGGAGGGAAGGAGGGAAGGAATGAAGGAAGAAAGGAAGGAAGGAAGGAAGGAAGGAAGGAAGGAAGGAAAGCAGGCTAAGTATAAAGCAGTGTTTCCTTACTTTTCTTGTATCCTGGCACACCTATAACATTGCGATGTTTGTTCCTTACTCTAAGGTTAATAGATGAAATGGCTCCAGGTTGGAAGCAACAGGACTGTAGTTTCCATTGTTGCAGGCCCTGCCTTAGAGCCTTTGTGAACTAGAGAGCTAGACATGTTGGCACAGATGTAGCTCACTGCTTTGTCACACCACTTAGGAAGCTGCCTATGTGACCTGTAAAACATATCTGTATTGAAGATTTAGTTTTTTTTGTTGTTGTTAAATTCTGGAAAATATGCAAGTGCCCAGCATCAGATAATAGGACAAGGAAATATTTTCAAACCATCTTAGAAGCTGGGCGTAGTGGCGCACGCTTGTAATCCCAGCATTTGGAAAGCTGAGACTGGAGGATCCGGGTTTGCGGCCAGCCTCAGCTACCAGTGAGGCACTCCGCAACTTAGTGAGACCCTGTTTCCAAATAAAGAACAAAAAACAGGGCTGAGGGTGTAGCTCGGAGGTAGAATGCCCCTGAGTTCAATCCCCAGTACCGCACAAAAAAAAAGTAATCTCAGTACTGGGAGACTGAGACAGGAGGATGACAAGTTTAAGGCCACCCTTGAAAACTTAAAAAAAAAAAAAAAAAAGGCATCTTAGATACCATGCCTTGCAGGCAATGGGAGTCATAGAGCCTCAAATGTCGTTTTCTTGCCTTATGGCTGAGAATAAATTGAATGACTTTTGTGGAAATTCAGGCCTAACATTTCACATCTTATCAAACGGGCACTTATTTTTTCAGTTGTTACCATATGATACCTTATAGAATTCCCTAGGGTTTTCCAGAATATGGTTTAGGAAAATCATTGGCTTTGGTGATAAACTGTTAAGAGGTCTGCCTTGTACTCCTTTTAGAGTCATATATGATTTCTCATTACAGAGGAAATAATTGTGACTTACTATATGTGTATATGCATTGATTAGTTCTAGTTTGTACTCCATAAGGTTGGGTTTTTATTTTTTATTTATTTTTTTTTTTTGCGGTACTGGGGATTGAACTCAGAGGGGCATTCTACCTCTGAGCTACACCCCCAGCCCTATTTTTTATTCTTTATTTTGAAGCCGGGTCTCACTAAGTTGTGGAGTGCCTCACTAGGTAGCTGAGGCTGGCCGTGAACCCGGATCCTCCAGTCTCAGCCTCCCGAATGCTGGGATTACAAGCGTGCGCCACCACGCCCGGCTGGGTTTTTATTTTTTAAAAAAACCTGAGTGGGAGATTTATTGTAGATGGCCTAGAGTTCATCCACCAATTTGCTTACTCTGTGGCAGTTGAATGGCATTGAGTTGGTAGATGCCAGAGCAGGCTGGCCTGCTCTTATTCACCCCTCACCCTGGCCTATGAAGGGATCTAGGGAAGAAAAGGCAGATGGATCAAGATAAATTCCTCTCCAGGTCTTAGGGGGTGGGGGGAGGGGTCAAGGCACATTTCCTGTAGGGTCATCATTTTTGTATTTGAAGAAAGCCACATTTTGAGAGGAGTGGTGGGACAGTGCAGTAAGGACCCTTGTTCTGCTTGATCTGCCTTGTATTGTAGACATAGACCAAATTATAGAACTGACATTCTGAGCCTGTAAATTTTACTTATTTTCTTGAAACTATTAAGCATTTCTCCCTTTGGGGTATGTAAAATGTCAATTTTCTTGTCTAGATGATAAGATGTTTTTTCTTTTCATTTTGCCCTATATAGTCGGTATTCACTAGAATGGCAGTTATGAAAGCTTTGAGTAAGATAAAAGAAGAGGATTTTCGCAAGTAAGTAGAAGTATGGAAACAAGGATACATCATGGAATTTTAGAATAAAGGGAATGTTAGACATAATCCATACTATCTGTGAGACAAGACTGAATGTATTTGAGACCATGATTGAATCTTAGTCTTCTTTATATCCCAAATCTCTGATGTAGTACCTGGCATCTAGTGATATTCAATAAATGTCAAACTAATATTTGAATTATGACTCAAATCCAACTTCTTTATATTTCAGAAGAGGATATTGATGTTCAAAGAGAAAATAGGCCCACTACCATTCCTATTACATAATTAAACCTGTATTACCTAGTGTGGTCCATGTCCAGAAGAGGGGAATTCTCTTACTTGTAATGAGACTAGCACTGGTGAAAGGGTAAGGAAACCTGGCTCCAGGTCCACTCTCTAGTCCCCATTTGAAATTTTATGCAACTTTCTCTTTGGATACCAGTGTCCTCTTCTGAAATATAAATTGTTAAAACGTGCTTAAATACAACAAATACAGACATATTTTAGTTCTTAGTGCATCTGTTTTACTAAATAAAATATTACTGTAGTTATCCTTCCAGAGGATCTTTGAATAAATTCCAAGCAATGACATTGTAAGGAGGGATTTATATCTTTACTGACTAAAAATGAGTCTCAGAATAGAAATATTTTTATTAAATTTTAGAAAGTAAAGACTTTATATAAGCCAGGCATGGTGGCACACACTTGTAATCCCAGTACTTGAGAGGCTAAGACAGAAAGATTGCAGGTTTGCAGCCAGCCTCAGCTACTTAGTGCGCCCCTCTGCAATTTAGTGAGACCTTGTTTCAAAATAAAGAATAAAAAGTGGGGCTGGGGATGTACCTTAGGTGTAGAATGCCCCTGGGCTTAAAAGAAAAAAAATGCCCCCCCCCAAAGAAAAAAATTATATAAGCATTGGCTCCTGAGTTTCTAAAGAATTTCTTTGTTAAGGCACCATGGGAAGCTATAAGAAATTTTCAAGCCATGCATGGGTTAAATCCGCATCTAGTCATTTATAGGTAGACTCCAGTTTGTTGCTTTGCAAATTCCTAAATAATGGACAGACAATAAAGCCATACATTGTTCTTTCCCATCTGTCCTCAGTTGGATTAAAGTTACTTAGCTAAGAGGACAGTGTCAGACACATTCTGTTTTTTTCTGGCTCTGTAGTCTAATTCCCAAAGTCATAGTTGAAATGAGAAGGAAGAAAAGGGAAAGCTGGTAGAGCAGCCTGCCCACATCTGGGATGTCTCCACATGAGTGGCATGTACTTCACAGGTGGGACCACTCACTGCACACTAACTTTACCCAAATAATGGAGGATCATGTATGTAAGCCAGCAGCAAGTGACTGCGGAGGGCAAAGTGGTTGAAGAGCCTGGAGAGGTTTCCACTTCATGTACATGGATTGTTTTCCCAAATCTCAAGGCTGTGAAATTACCATCTGTGAAGATGAGGCCTCCCAAGTGTGAGTGGTGGCACCAGAACCCTGGTAGACTCAGTGCCACTATCATGTGTTCAGAGTGGTACTCCAGCAGCCTGGAAGACCTGCATTGTTCTGAAACTATATGCTAGGGAGAGGTGTAGTCCTTGAGAGACTTGGGTTCTGTGTGTGTTTCAGACAATGCTGATTCATCTTAGGTTTGTGATTCAATATCATGTCTGGAAGATAGTAGCTGTAAAATTTATTTTGTTTTGCAGGCAGTTTCCTTGTCCTCCAAACTCACCAAAGGCTGTTTGCACTGTTCTTGAAATTGAATGTGCTCATGGTGCTGTTTTTGTGGCTGGTAAAATATTTAGTTTAGAATATATGTACACTGTCAACCTATTCTCCTTTCTGAACGATTCAATTGGTTTCTCCTACTGTTGCCATGAGGTTCTAGTTAGTTTACTCTTTTGAGAAATAGAACTGATAGCCAAACTTATTTTAGGTAATGTATACTTTCTTAAAAATCCTTAGATGATATGTTATTTACAATGCCATGTCAAAGGGAAGTGATATTTCCCAAGTTTTAGTGGTCTGCATTAGAAGTGGACAAGTAGAAATATGGGTTGATATAGAGACCTGAAACTCACAGAGAAAGAGTGTTGCATAAAGGACGCTTGTGTGTGTGTGTGTGTGTGTGTGTGTGTGTGTGTGTGTGTGTGTGTGTGTGTTACTGGGGATTGAACCCAGGGGCATTCTACCTCTGAGCTACACCCCCACCCCTATTTTACTCTTTATTTTGAAACAGGGTCTCACTAAGTTGAGGAGGGCCTCACAAGTTACTGAGGCTGATGACGAACCTGCGATCCTCCTGTCTCAGCCTCCCAAGTACTGGGATTACAAGCGAGCACCGTCATGCCTGGCTATAGAGGATGTTTTATAACATGGAAAGCAAACTTGAAAAATAATTTTATTATCTTCCAAATGACTAAATACTTGGATTTTACCTGAAAAAAAAAAATGGTTTAATTGACTTTCCCAAGTGATAGTAGACAATTTATGGTTTGAAAGTTACAGCTGCTTTATATGGGCATGGTAGTACATGCCTATAATTCCAGTTATACAGGAGGCTGAGGCAGAAGGAGTACAAGTTCAAGGCTAGTCTAGGTACGTTAGAGAGATCCTGTCTCAAAACAACAACAACAACAACAAAAATAAAATAAAATAAAATAAAAAATAAAAAAGGGCTGGGATGTAGTTGAGGGGTTAAGCTTTCCTGGGTTCAATCTCCAGTACTGGGAAAAAAGAAAAAGTTATAGCTGCTTCATAATAGTAACTGAAATGAAATTGCTCTTTAGCCTTGATTGCCCCAGGGCAGTGCAAGCTGTCTGCTTTGTGTGGCTTTATTCATAAAGTAGTGAGTCATAGTCTTTTAGGGTGTTTTTGATTTTTGTTTTTTTACTTTACAAAACTTCAAAATTTCCATATTTGAATTCTTTGGAATACCACTGACTATTGCATTGAAAGTTTTTCTTTGTTTTTCTTTGTTTTAATGATGCTGGTGTGTTCCATAATATTAGATAACTAATTCAGTCAGCTAGCCAGATTATTAAATATATTGAGCATTTTTTCAAACTCATATTTGAGCCATCTATTCTATTGTTATTTAAAATCTTTTTATTTAATTATCCTCATATCTTATGTACTGGCTCCCCAAGTTAGATTGTGACTTAGTTAAAGAGGAGGTTTTGTTTTATATCATAGCACCTAGGATTTTGGCATTTATTAAAGAGTTGTTGCTTCTCTTATTTGTATCATATTATGTTAATCACACCATTCCATCCAGGCTACCTGATATTTCTTTTGCAGGGAGGTATAATAAATACTCCAGGAATCTACCACAAACTCCTTGGATAATTGATGGAGAAAGGAAGCTAGAATCTTCAGTGGAAGAATTAATTTCAGATCATCTGTTGACAGTATTCAAAGCAGAGAGTAAGTGTTATAAGATTCATATTTTAAATACTTGTCACTCATTAATAGATTTCTTGGAGGCAGCAGGAAAGATTTCTGGTTTTCATCACTGCCAAGTCTGGTCCCCTGGGCTGTAGACTTTATGAATAGGGATTGTTATGTTCAAGGCTCCTCTGGCCTGGGCTGGATTTTAACCCACGGGCCCAAGTATGTCTTTTTCAAAAGCTCTTGTAGGAAACTGAAAACAATTGAAACTGCTTTAAGTGAATGCACTTAGACCATAAACTTGGCACACCACGACCTCAGCCTCTTTTGTGAAATGAGGAAACTAAAATACAACTTCCATATTCAGTACTTGTCCAAGTATAGTCACTGGAAAATGTCTGACTTCCATCTTAACCTATAGTGTGTTGGGATGAAGCTCAGGCCTAGAGTAGCCATTGTACAAAGATTTCCTAGCATGTAGTATTTATTTTTGTGTGTATGTGTTTGTTTCCTAGGTATTAATGTGCCAGAGTTTGTGGAATGAGTCAGGTCCCATTAGGTTTATGTTTTCCTTGTCTCAACAGGCCTGTCAGGTCAAAGACAGCATAGAGTCTTATAATTTCACCTAGGATTAGAAAAGAGAAAGGAAGGACTAAGATTTCAGAGGCGGGAAATCATGTTACACATCTGGAAAAACTACAGGCAGTAAGTGATGTCAGTTTTTGCAGTGAGGCTCCTAGCATAATTAGAAACCTTTTTTGAGGGACCAGCCAGACATCTGTTTTTCTCTGAAAAACCTTAAGATGAGCATATTTTGAGAAGGGCCCGCAGATGGTCTAGATGAGGTGTGGCCATCCCTTCCAGCTCTCTTAACTTGTCAGGAGGAAAGAGAAACCTTCAAACCATATCTCTCTAATAATTCATTGCCTGTCAGGGAGGTGGCCCCCCTTTTTTTAAAGGGCCTTTAAAACTTATTTATTGAATGGAGAAGAAAGTAACCTAGCAACCTAACATTTTCCAAAATCTTAGCCTCGAGTCTTACTATTGCCATGAGTTTTTACCTATTACTTTAATTAATTAATTAATTAATTTTTTTGCGGTACTGGGGATTGAACTCAGGGGCATTCTACCTCTGAGCTACACCCCCAGCCCTATTTTTTATTCTTTAATTTGAAACAGGGTCTCACTAAATTGCGGAATGCCTCACTAGGTAGCTGAGGCTGGCCGCGAACCTGGATCCTCCCGTCTCAGCCTCCCAAATGCTGGGATTACAAGTGTGTGCCACTATGCCTGGCTCTATTAACTTAATATTTACAAACTCTTTATCTCATAAGACTTTACAAAGCAAGTTTACAAAGACTTTATGAAGAAATAGAAATAAAGCTTAGCATAAGAAGTCTCTTTCAAAATCTTTTGGGGCCACCTTACTCCCTATGAGAAGATTCTTCAAGAACTCTTTAAGTTCTATGTAGGCCCAAGAAAGCCCCTCCTATCTTTGGGGTTGCTGGAGGGCTCTGAAATAGCTGTATGTTTTCTTCCTCGATATCTTGTGTGAAGGTAATTTGTTGCCATTTGCCATTTGAGGGGCAACTATTGTCCCCCAAATTGAAAATAAAGCAAATTGTGGCTAGGTGTGGTGGTGCACGCCTGTAATCCCAGTAGAGGCTGAGACAGGAGGATTGCAGGTTCAGGGCCAGCCTCAGCAATGTAGTGAGGCTCTTGACAATCTAGCAAGACCCTGTTTCCAAATAAAAACTAGAATTGGGCTGGGGGTGTAGCTCGGTGGTAGAATGCCCCTGGGTTCAATCCCCAGTACCACAAAAATAAATAAAGAAAATAATAAATAAATAAAAGCATATTGTGTGTTCAATATGTTCTCAAGAGACATATTTAGAGCCATTTGCGAAAAAGCAGACCCCGAGCCTCTGTGCAAATGGCTCCTTGTCACAGGATAAAACCTTATTGTTTGAAACCCCTGATTAATAGCATCAATTTGCTAAACCTGTGTTCCCCAGATATGTACTTGTTTTTTCTGACTAATGGTTCAGATCTGAAGATTCTAGGAAGATGATTCTAATTGTTGTACCCCTAAATTTTACAGCTCCAGGAAATGAACCAGTATTACATGGAGCAGCCTACTTTTATGACAGTTCTTACAAACATGTCTTAGTCACTTTGACCTGGTTCATCCTGTTACATACTTGCTCATTCCCTAGTTAATGAGTAATAAACTTTGACACACTCTCAAAATCACAGAATCTAAGATGTTTTCCCCAATACTAATTTTATTTATTTGTTTTTTTATTTACTTATGTATGTATGTATATATATATATATTTATTTATTTATTTATTTATTTATTTATAGTACTGGGAATTTAACCCAAGAGCAGAGGAGACCCTGTTTCAAAATTAAAAAAAACAAAAAAGCTGGGGGTGGAACCCAGAGGAGATAGAATGCCTTTGGGTTCACTCTCCAGTATCACAAAACAAACAGAAACATGTGAAGGGAGAGTGAAATCTGTCTTTCTTCACGACTGAACATTTTAGGAAGGAGGGCTAATCTTCAGTGTTGTTTTCACGGGACTTTTTAAGCCTTTTAGTTTTTCTTCTTTTCCTTTTCCTTCCTCTCCCTCTCCTTCTCCTCTCCCCCCGCCCCATTCTCTTTCACATATCCCTAGGTTGCCCAGGCTGGCCTTAAACCTCTGGGCTCAAGGGATCTTCCTGCCTCTGCCTCCCAAGAAGCTGGGAATACAGGTGTGCACCATTATCCTTTATTTTCTAAAATTTACATGGAAACTCTACATGTAGAATCTTTCCTAGGAGAATGGCTGCAGTCCTCCTTCCTCTCCTGCTTTTCCTATTGATTCTTCCCAGCAATCTCTTCCTTTTTCCCCTTATGCTCTCCAAATGGCTAGAATATTGAGGAATAAAAACAAACCTCATGCTGTGTTAGAATTGTGCTCTTGGTGCAGGAATGTGCATGTACATTTCCTGACCTATGCCTGCTCACTGTATTAGTCTGTATCCCTCCACAAACAGTAAGCTATGTGAGGAGAAG
This sequence comes from Graphiurus murinus, assembly GCA_004027655.1. Lineage (NCBI taxonomy): Eukaryota > Metazoa > Chordata > Mammalia > Rodentia > Gliridae > Graphiurus > Graphiurus murinus. The sequence goes on from PVLC010047331.1 coordinate 10,652, forward strand.
GACTGTGTCCACCTTGTTTGCCTTTGTCTCTCCAGCAACAAGCACTGTGCCTTGCACATAGTAGGCACACTGTGGATATTTGTTCAGTGACTAAGTCCTAGCCTTCAATCTCTACATTCAGAGACCTTAACCTTAACTACTTTACTGAACGATCAGGGTCCCCCAAATATCCCAGCCTTTCCCAGTATTTGGTCAGAGAAGACTGGTACAGTATCACTTGGTGGTTAAAAAACTCTGGAAATAAACCACTTAGTTCTTACCTGACCCCGCAGTGGGTCTGAGTTTCTTAGAATGATATGACCATACGCAAGGTATTTATACTGTTTCTCTCTCACCCTCCTCATAAGTAAGATGGAGGTAATGATGGTGTTAACATATAAAAGGCATTTAAAATAATGCCTTCTTCTGGTAGTATTTGCTATGGTATTGGTGTTGAAATCATCAGTCAGTTCTGTACCTAAGAAAGTTGTTGGGTAACTTAAAACCATTTTTCTCATTCAGTATTTGCAGCTTTTAGTCTATGATGACCCATTTATCCTGGGATGTACACTGGTTTAGTCATGGCTTCAGTTTAGGTTTGGTTATATAATGTATTTGCTTTTATTATTATTATTATTATTATTATTATTATT
>PVLC010047332.1:0-11135 GCA_004027655.1 Graphiurus murinus
TTTTTTTACCTGAATTAATTACTTTCAAAGCAATTAATACCTGAATAGAAGCAAGATAAAAAGGCATGAGATGGAATTTAATACCATTCTGGATTGCCACGTAGTTATAATTACAATTAGAAATGACTAACTACCATGTCACTTCAACTTTTAAATACTAACAGTATTAATGTTAACATTCTAACAATATTAAAAGATACTATTTTTAACATTGTTTTAATAATGTTATTTTAAATGCATTTTCTTAAAATAGTCTACTGGTTTAAACAATATAATGGAAGAAAAGGAGTAATACTATCACCATGTTTACATGTGCTTCTGTACAGTGAAAATAATCAGAGCGAGAAAGGATCAGTCACCTAATATTTACTACTGATGTGAATTTACCTATGTAAACAATGTGACTGAATTCCTTAGATGATATAAAACTATCTTAAACAGAAAGGCTACCATTTCAAAATCAATAATGTAGTTGGGAATAACAGATTATCATTGAAAACAATAAGAAAAAAAATCACTTATCTATCCAACTAACAAAGCTTTGAGGATCTTTTGTCTGCCAGCCATTGTGCTAATCTATAAGGTGCATTTAGTGTAAAGAGAAAAATAAGCAAGAGCAGAGATATTTAGCAAACTGCATGGTACGTGATACAGCAGGATAGCGCATTGTCACTGAACAAAGGGGAAGGTGACTCTGTTTATGGAAGGGCAGGGAAGGCTTCACAAAGTAGGAGGTATCTGAGCTGATTCTTGAAAAAATAACTCCTGTTTACTAAGTAAATAAAAATGAACAAAGATAGTCAAGGACAAATAAAAAGCATGTGCAAACTCAGGAAAAGATGAAGCAGCTTATAAGGAACAATGTCCATAGGTTTTGTTTCCGATGCCTTTTGGGAATTGCTGTCCATCTTACTACATTTTTTGGAGACAATATCTTCGTGTTTTGAGACTCAGTTGACACACCTGTCTTAAAATTCTTAATTCAAGCTTAATATTTCATCTTCTGTTTCAATAGCACCCTGTCCCCACCTCTATAACTGCTAGCATTGTATTACTTTACTTACTGATTTTCTTCACTAGTTCATTAGTATCTCAAATACAGAGATTTTCTGGTTTATTTTTATGCCTTCCTTATCCTACACTGTTCTGGTACCTGCTGGTACTTCAAATATTTATTAAATCATGTATAGGAAAAAAATCACTGTAATAATGATTTCTTTTGTTATACCTTAGAAGAAAATATTTTCAGCTACAAATTTAAAACTCCATTCACACAGTACAAACATACAGTCATCAAAGAAATCAGTTTCTGGTAGAGAACATAGACTTTTTTCCCTCATAGTTATTTTTTAACCAACTACAAATCTAACCCTGTGGGGACAAGAAAACATCTCAGCGGGCCGAACTTTCTCGAAAACAATTCTTAAGAAACTACTATTCCTCACTTGTTATGTCTGTTAACCAGGATTTCTGGTTTCTCCTGCCAATTTCATCTGACGACAGCACCACTTCAATTTAAAAATTATTTTCTTCGGGTTTTACAGTTACCATAGAAATAACTTTTTTTCTCATCTGTATCACTTTACATTTCAACAAAGCTAAAAAGAATTATTTGTTTTAAAGCCAGAGCTATAAAATCGGTTTCCATCAATACAATAGCAGTAATCCTGTCTTTAAAATTTACCATCATTGATAAATGCAGCAATACAATATCTATAAACATCTCCATATCTTTCTTAGAATAACATGTCCTTTTACTTCTACCATGCTGAGATCCAAGTTCTTTGATATAGTAGCAGGAGGAATATAAAATCAGAAAGGTTAAGAATCACGGTGCTGCAGCTGTGTTATGCAGCCTCTTGTGATTAATTCGTGACAACATAGATACACGAGTCTTTGAGTCCTTAGTTAAATATTTATGAAACATTCACTATCAAATTCATGGTGGGAAATAATAGGAAAAAAGATAATACAGTTTCAAATCTCCAGTGTTCGTTACTCTATTAACAGACAAAAGATATTCAAATTAATTTTCATACCTTTTAACATTTAACAAGGCATAAATTCCTCAGTAGTGCATGTCTACAAATTGAGTATCTCCTCTGTCCTAGGCACAATGACTAGCACATCTCATACATGATCATATATAATATTTAAAACCTATAGGTGATAGCATTCCCACTTTACCTGGAAACAGAAGACTCAGAGAGTCACAGAAAGTTGTTGTATATTAAACAACCATTAAAGGTAAAAGTGAAAATTACTTCCAGTGCCCAAACTTCCATTGCTATAATTTTTTGTAAATAAATATTTAGGAAAAAAATATATATTATCTATGACTGCTTTTTTTTATTGAAACAGCTGGTTTGAATAGTTGTGAAAGGCAATACATGGGCAAAAAGGCCTAAAATGTTTATTAACTGGTCAGATGGAAAAATAAACTGCAAAAACAAAGATATATAATTATGTGGCCATGCTTATGTATGTGTATGTACACACACACACACACACACACACACACACACACACACACACCGGAACACTCTACCTCTGAGCTAAACAGGTTCTTTCTAAGTTGCTGATAGTCTTGCTAAAGTTGCTGAGTCTGGCTTTTTATCTGAGATCCTCTTGTCTCAACCTTCCAAGTACTGTGATTTCAGGCAAGTGCCACCACGCCTGGCTCAGGAAAGATATTTAGAGTATCAAAATTTAAGACCTTGAGACCTTTCTTAAATAAATCTATAATATATCCAAATTTTAAATATAGATAAACACACATGCACACACATATGCATGTTTATGTATTTATGTGTGTGTGTGTGTGTGTGTGTGTGTGTGTGTGTGTGATGTTCCTGCCTCAGCCTTCTAAGTATTGAGATTACAGGTATATGTAACGATGCCCACCTAAAGGGATTACATTCTTTAACAGAAATCAGATTAAGAATGTAACAGGGGAAGCCGGGCGTGGTGGCGCACGATTGTAATCCCAGCATTCGGGAGGCTGAGACCGGAGGATCCGGGTTCGCGGCCAGCCTCAGCTACCTAGTGAGGTACTCAGCAACTTAGTGAGACTCGGTTTCAAAATAAAGAATAAAAAAATAGGGCTGGGGGTGTAGCTCAGAGGTAGAATGCCCCTGAGTTCAATCCCCAGTACGCAAAAAAAAAAAAAAAAAGAATGTAACAGGGGAAAGGGAAGAGGAATGGAATTGATGAAGCAACAGAAAAACATGCAGACATGAGATTCATGGTTAAGAGATTTGGTGTGCTGACTAACTGTGTGTCAGCACATCAAATTAAAAGCCTCAAAATTTTTTGAGGAATTTATGTTAGCCCCAAAGCCCATATCTGGGAAAGTCCTCAAGTTTCTAAGCATTCACTGACAAGAAGCTGCTATAAGTGCTATGCATGTTCTTTGTAAACTCATTTCATATCCCATAAGGCACATAAAACAAAGAAGGACTCCCCAGAATTTTGAAACAGGGCCATACAGAACAAGAATAAGGGGATTATATTAGAGAGCACACCATTTCTTTTTGATATGAAAAATCTTCAACATGTTGATTTATTTATTTTGCAAGGCATTTTATTTATTTTTTATTGGTGCATTGTAAACATCCATGAACTTCAGAGTGGTAGAGACATATATGCACACAGCATTCGGTGAGCCTCCCCTCAATTCCCACTCCTTTCCCTCCCTTTCCTTTCCATGACATTGAAATTGGCATTGATAAATTTGTGAACATACATCGTGTCCACTGAAGTGTCTCCTTCATCTAGTCTCCTTTCCCTAGCCCATCTTCCCCCCACAGGCACTGTCCATCATGCCACTAGGGTTTCTCCTTCTTTGTCAAGAGTTCTTCCTATATTCCAATTCCTCCTAGCTTCCACATATGAGGAAAAACATCTGACCTTTCACTTTTTGTGACTGACTAATCTCACTTAGCATAATATTCTCGTGTTCCATCCATTTCCCTGCAAATGGTATAATTTAATTTTGTTTTTTTATTGCCAAGTAGAATTCCATTGTGGGTATATCCCATTCACTTTTTGTGACTGACTAATCTCAGCATAATATCCTCTTGTTCTGTCCATTTCCCTGGAAATTATATAATTTAATTTTGTTTTTATAGCCAAGTATAATTCCATTGTGGGTATATCCTATAATTTTGTAATCTGTTCACCTTTTGAAAGACACCTAGGCTGGTTCTATAAATTGGCTATTGTAAATTGTTCTGCTATAAGCATATATATGTATGTGTTACTATCTATGATAGTCTGGTTTCAATTCCTTTGGGTATGTACCTAGGAGTGGTATGGTTAAGTCATATGGCAAGTTCATTTACATTCTTCTGAAGACCCTCCACACTAATCTCTAAAGTAGTTGCACTAATTTGCTATTCCATAAACAATGTATCTGGCAAAAATCTTCTCCCACTCTGTAGGCTCTCCGTTGAGGTTCTTGATAGTTTCCTTTGCGGCACAGAAGCTCTTCAGTTTAATGCAATCCCATGTATTGATCTTCCTTTGAGTTGCTTGTGCTTTCGAGGTCTTGTTGAGAAAGTTTTTACCTGTGCCTGTGTGTTGAAGTGTTGGTCCTATGCCCTCTTCAAGTAGCTGCAAGGTCTCCGGCCTAACTTCCAGGTCTTTGATCCACCTTGAGTTGACTCTTGTGCAGGGTGAGAAAGTGGGGTTTATTTCTATATTCCTGCATATGGTTAACCAGTTTTGCCAACACCATTTGTTAAAGAGGCTATCTTTTTTCCAGTGTATATTTTTGGCTCCTTTGTCAAAAAGAAGCATATGTTCTCCCTAATATGCAGATGTTAGGGAGAAGATGGAGCATAAGAGGGTCCCCAGATGAAAAATTAGAGACCTTCGATAAACGAAGAAGTTGATTTAACCGAAGGGGATGGACGGGGCGTGAGGGGAGGGCATCCTAAGGCACATGATGTACTCACACAATTATATCAAGGTCACTCACTGAATTGAACTTGAGAGGGAGGGAGGGCAAGGGAGCGGGGTGGGAATTGGGGAAGGGGTCAGATGGGAAATGTGTGCACATATGTCGTTATCAATCTGTACCTAACAAAGATGTATACATACAAACCACAAATAATTACAATAAAAAAGAATATATACTGAAAAAAAATGTATCAGTGTTCCTACTTCCTCATAGCCTTGTTGGCATTATTATTTGTGTTTTTAATGATTGACATTCTAATTAGGTGAAATCCAAGAGTAGTTTTGATGTACATCTCTCTAATTGCTAATGATGTTGAGCATTTATTCATATATTTATTGGCCACTTGTATTTCTTCTTTTATGAAGTGTCTCTTTAGTTCACATGCCAATATTTTGATTAGATTATTTTTCCTTTTAGCTATAAGTTTCTTGAGTTCTTTGTATATTCTAGATATTAGTCCTATTTTGGAGGAGTAGCTGGCAGAGATCTTCTCCCATTCTGTCAGCTATTAAGGTTCTTGATAATTTCCTTTGATGCACAGAAGCCCCTCAATTTAATTAAATCTCACTTATTAATTCTCATTTTAGTTGTTTGTGCCTCTGGAGTCTTACTGAGGAAGTTTTCCTTTTAAGGAACTTTCTCAACTGTGATTCTTTAAGAGGTCAGCCAAGTAGAATTCCATCAGGAGTCTAGACTAGTAATTGCTAAGGTTCATCCATCCTTCCCTTTCTAAAGAGCACTTTTAACCATGAGTATGAAATCCTGTACCTATCCTTGCATATTACAGTGGGATGTGTGCCTGTGTGTGTGTGTGTGTGTGTGTGTGTGTGTATGCACATACTTGTATGTTTATAGGTTTATAAGTGACCAGAGCCCTTTTCTCTCTCTTTTTCTTGAGTTTTCTTTCTTTTTTATATTTATTTATTTATTTATTTATTTATTTATTTATTTATTTATTTATTTATTTATTTATTTATTTTGGTGTGTATATGTGTTATACTAATGATTAAATTCAGGGGCATTATGCATCTGAGCTATACCTCCAGTCCTGTTTATTTTATTTATTTATTTTTATTCTAGAACAGAGTTTTACTAAGTTGGCCAGGCCAAATTTAAAGTTTCAATCCTCCTGTGACCAGAACTCTTTATCTGGATAAAAAATTTGCACACTATTAAGATCCTAGGCTCTTGAGATAATGTGAAAGTTGGATAAAACTGCACCAGTTAGATTATATTGAAGATAGATGGAAACCAGGCATGGTGATTTCCATCTATCTTCAGTACTGGGAGGCTGACTCAGGAGGATTGCATGTTCAATCCTATCCTCAGCAACTTAGTGAGACCTTCACAAACTTAGTGAAAATTTATTTCAAAATCAAATATATAAAGGGATGAAGGTATAGTCTGAAAATGCCCCTGGATTCAATACTTGGCTAAAATAATAATAAAAAAAATAGATGCCAATGGTAATGTCACTGTTTGGCTGTGTCTAGTTAACAGACATGTCCCTGACAAGAAAGGCCCTGATTGTAATTTTTCATTTCCCTCATCCCTATCCAAACCCATTCAATGATAGAAATCCTGTGTGTTTTGTGCATGTGCATTTATTTAATAGAGATTAATGAGTTCTTATTATGCTCAAATCCCAGGAAAGGAAAAAGAAGAGAACTACTAATGGATGAACATTATGTCTAAGCAACTGTGCTGGAAATAAGAACACTTTCTGAACAATTGCCTGACATAGCTTTCTTTCAACTTATGCCCCTTTACATTTCCGTCTGTGAAGTCAGCTTTTCATCTATATTTAGAAACAACCTAGGCTCTCAGATTTCCCTCCTCTTTTCCAAATTGGAAGAGCTTTTCTGGACTATATTCCCATTTGTCTTTTGAAATATATATAATTTCTTCAAGACTTTAGATGGCAAGTACAAATTACATTTCAATTACTTTTTTTTACAATACTCAGTGCCAGAGAAATGGAGATAAACCTGTGCTCATTGATTCATGAGTATTAACGATAAAAGCAAAGGGGGCCACTACACAAGCATTGTATTATTTTGTAGTGTGCAAATTTAAAGTCATAAAAAATTTTCTAATTGACTGAAGAAAGTTATTCAGAATTGCCCTATTCCATATTGTTAGTGTTTAGAAGTGCTTCTACAGGCAGATGAATAATCAGCTTGCAAGCCTTTCATCAAATCCCTTATAAGTCATTTGTTCTAAGGTTACTTATCCCTCCTACACATCCTATCTCTTAACTAAAGCATCGTCACTGTGCTCTTGTCTCCAAAAGCTACTTCAAATCAATACAGATAATCAATATCTAAGGCATCTGATATGTTTATGGAGACATTGGCAGACCATTAAACATGGAACTAGTAGAGTAACATTGCTATTTTTTTGTGTGTGTGTGTATGTGAGTGTGATACTAGGAATTGAACTCAGAGGCATTCTACCTCTCTCTCTCTCTCTCTCTCTCTCTCTATATATATATATATATATATATATATATATATATATATATTTAATGATTTCACTCTAAGTTCTAAATTTCACTCAAAGAAAATGTTCACAGAGGACTTTTGTGTGTGTGTGTGTGTGTGTGTGTGTGTGTGTGTGTGTGGTACTGGGGATTGAACCCAGGGGCATTCTACCTCCAAGCTACACGCCCAGTCCTATTTTTTATTCTTTATTTTGAAACAGGGTCTCACTAAGTTACAGGAGACTGTCCAGGAATCTGGATCCTCTGTTCTCAGCCTCCCAAGTACTGGAATTATAAGCATGCACTACCACGCTCTGCTTAGGACATTTTTTTTTTGTAAGATGCAGATAACTAGTTTTAAAATAGATAATATTATATATATTTAATTGATTAAAATGAAAAAAATGAAGCAAATGATACTCAACTGGACATTGTTGAATCAAGTTTCATGAAAATTTTAAGATAAAATCATTAGTTTTCTATTGACAAGGTGGTATTTCTCTATATTAGCACACTTTGATAATTCTAAATATGTGACTTGGTGAATCAGTATCACCTCATATATCAGTTTTCTTATCTGTAGGATAAATAACAAATATAAACTCAAAAACAAGTCTTTTAGCTCAATGTTAATTGAGCTGCAACTATTTGGGGCACTTAAAATGTTGGATAATAAACACTCATTCATAAACATTTCATAAGTCTTTGGAGTTATACACACTGTTATCTTAGGGGAAAATGACGAATTATTTTATCTAAATTCTCCTATCCACAAACCTTCTGTTAAAAGTGATAACTGCTATCTTCTGTAATAAAATATATCAGATAAGTTCAGTCCTCTAAAACCATCATATCAATAGTAATCAGTAAGCCACTCCCTGCTCTATGCCCCTATAACACATTTAAAGTAACTATATCATAATTATTTGCAAGACAAAATATTCTTATTAGTAAGAGTATATTTTATCAGACTATGACAATAAATGATTACTAAATGTCTATTGAATTGATCTTAAACTAAATTATTTTAGTTTGGCTAAAATCAAAGTCTGATAAATTGCATGTGATTTTATATGCATGTAGTTTTATATATCTATGTATGTATATGATTAGAACATGATAATTTCTCTAATCCTGTGGGAGAACCTAATTACTTCACAGAGACAGATTTTTTTAACTTAAGTGGAAATAGTATGACCAAGGCATCCTTGATAAACAAAAAAGTCCTATCCCACTCTATATACATGAACATTTAAGGTATGACCAGATTAAGTCACTTAAGATCTCTTAACCTAGCCAGGACTGGTGAAGCACACCTGTAATCCCAGTACTTGGGAGACTGAGACAAGAGGATTGCAGGTTCAAAGTTACTCTCAGGGATTTATCAAGACCCTTAGCAACTTAACAAAACCCTATTTCAAAAAAAAAAAAAAAAAAAAAAAAGATGAGCATGGTGGCCCATGCTGGTAATCCCAATACTTGGGAGGCTAAGACAGGTGAGTTAAGAATAGCCTCAGCAACTTAACAAGACCATCAGTAATTTAGGAAGACCCTGTTTCAAAATTTAAAAAAATAATAATAAAAAGGGATGGAGGTGTAGCTCAGAGATAATATGCCCCTTGGCTTCAATCCCCAGTACCACAATAATAAATAAATAAATGATTTTTAAATCTCTAGGTCTCAACTTCCTTAAGTATAGACCAAATTGTAATGCTCATTATGAAGAACTAAATGTAAAAGTAGTCAAGAAAAATATATTTAGTAGGGTTAATTATGTTTGAAATGGCAACTATGTGTAATGAAATATATTATGAAAAAGACAGTCAATAGGCAAGGGACTGTTAACAAATGTGCAAAAGTGTGCATGTACACATACACAGACATTTACACACTATATATGCAAATACATGTACTTAATACACAACGCAAACACATCAAACTGTTTATGTTCAGGCATCTAGTTCCTGATAGGAAAAACTCCTTTATCAGAAGTACCTGTTATAAAAAACAACTGCTATTCAATTTTTCTCCTTTATTTCAGTATCTTAAGCAGTATTCAGTAATGTTTTCTGCTTTGATCAGATGTGTAAATAATGAGCCCAGTTTTACTGATAATAGAAATAATGTGGGGGCTATGGATATAAGTCAGTGGTAGGTCACTTTCTAAGCATGCACAAGACTTGGTTTAAGTCCCATCACACAAAAAATAATTAAAATATAGAAAATATAACAAATATATAGGTATTGGCTGGGACTTCTTTGCTAGTGATGATTTTGTATGCTATTGCTTGGATAAGTGTCCTCCAAAGTTCATCTATTAAAGACTCAGTCCCCAAGATAGTACAGTTTGGAGGTGCTGTGGAACTTTACAAGGTGGTCTAATGGGAAATCCTCAGATCATGGATGGGATTGCAGGACCCCAGTCTGTCCTGGGATGAGATTGCAGGACCCCAGTCTCTTCATCATTCCTTTTGTTCCCTAATGATGGAACTTCCTTGGTTCTGCCACATACCGGCCATGGTACACTACCTCATCAGTGGCCCAAAGCAATAGGGTCACTGAATCATGGACTGGGACCTTCAGATACATGAGCCAAAATAAACCCTCTTTCTTCATTAGTTAGTTATCTCACATATCTTATTATAGTGATGGAAAACTAATGTAGCAAGTCTTGTGAGGCCTCAGCTAGATTTCAAGCTGTCTTCTCTGATCAGGTGCCCTATAGAACCCTCTCCCTCACACCTGCAGGTCTCTGAGACTGACTTGATTTCTCAGTCCCATTCAAGATACAATACAGTTTATGCTCTGGTTAAGTTTTTATAGAACTCTTACCACTAACTCAGATCTTCTCTGATCTAGATTACTGTAATCAGGTTTCATTTACTCAGCTTTAGTAAGATAACAGACTTCTGCTTAGTTGCATCAGAGAAAGCAGTGTGGCCTAAGGCAGATCACATTAAGTAATAATAGATAATATTTGTTCTTTCTGCATAGTGTCTTCTCATTAATATCACACTCAATATCATAGTAACCTTCCAATGAAGCAGACACTATTATTTACATTTCATAGATGAAATGATTGAGGTTTAGAGTGGATCAAATTATCCAAAGCAATTTTAAGATAATTCAGTGGAGTCAAAATTCAACTCCCATGGAGCCAAAGAATTGACAGCTATAAGATTCTTTTAATGATCTAAACTTCAGTGTCCTCACCTGTAGGTCTCTTATGAGAACCAATGAGATAACTCACCTAACTAAAGTACTCAGAAAATGCCAGTGTGTAGTGGGAATTCTCTAGTGTTGAAGGGTAGTAGTAGTGGTAGTCATAGTAGTAATGAGTAGAAGTTAATAAATTCTTTATTAGGCTCTCATAGATTATCTTCTGTCCTAGGAAACACTTCCATTGACATTATATACATGTGTGAAATTATCAATTCCAATCTTAATATCATGTATAGGGAAGGGGAGGGAGTAAAGATGGAGATGGGGGAAAGCTCTCCAAGTGCTGGGTGCATGTATGTCCATATCACTCCGCACTACAGTATGACATGAGACTAAAATGCATCAATAAAAGTATATCTAAAGAAGCCAGGCATGGTGGTGCATGCTTGTAATCCCAGTATTTGGGAACCTGAGACAGGAGGATCACAGGTTCAAGACCAGCTCCAGCTACTTAGTGAGACCCTCCAC
>PVLC010047333.1:0-11146 GCA_004027655.1 Graphiurus murinus
AGACTTGCCTATTATAGATTTTTCATAAAAACAGAATCATATAATATGAAGCCTTTGGTGATCAGCTGCTTCCACTTAGCATAATGTCTCCAAGGCTCATCTGTGTTGAAGCACATATCAGCCCTCATTGCTTTTTATTGACAAATAAAATTCCATTGTATGTATATATAAAATTGTATCCACTTATCAGTTGATGGACATTTGGGTTAGTATGAAAAATGCTGCTATAAACACTTGTGTATGAATTTTTATGTGGACATAATTATCATTTCTCTTGGGTATAAACCTAAAAGGAGAATTTTTAGGTTAGACATCAATTCTATGTTCAACCTTTGGAGAAACTGTCCGACCATTTTCCATGCCTACCAGCAGGGCATAAGAGTCAGTCTCTACCACATCCTTGCCAATGCGTGTTATTGCTTATCTTTTTAACTACAGTCACTTAGTTGTTGTGAAATGGTAAATCGTATGCTTTTGATTTACATTTTCTTGGTAAAAGAAAAATATCATGAAACATCTTTTCATGTGATTATTGGCTATTTTCACATTTTCCTTGGAGAAATGTCCTGTTCAGATCCTTTACCCATTTTTTTAAAAGTATTTGCCTATTTGTTATTCAGTTGTAAGGGTTCTTTATATATGCTAGATACAAGTCCCTAATCAGACATATGTTTTGCAAATATCTTCTCCCTTTCTGCGGGATCTTTTTTCACTTCAAGTATCCTTAGGAGCACAAGAGCTTTTTATTTTGGATCTTAGGTCACTTATTTCCTTCTTCTGTCACTTGTGCTTTTGACATCATATTTAAAGAAGGTTTTGATTAACCAAGATCCAAAAGATTGACTCCTACTTTTTTCCTAATGATTTCATATTTTTATCTCTTACATGTAAGACTTGCATTACCTTAAGTCTATTTTGAGTTATGTTTTGCAAATGGTGTGAGGTATGAGCCCAGTGCCGACTTTCACATATTGGTTTCTGTTTTCCCAGCATCCTTTGTTTGATTCACTCATTTCCCTTTGAATTGTCTTGGCACTCTTGTCCAAAACCAATAATCCATAACTGTGAGGACTTGTTTCCAGATTCTCAGTTGAATTCTATTGATCTACATGCCTGTTCTTAGTCTGGTTCCACACTGTCTTGCGTATGGAAACTTTGTGGTAAATTTTAAAATCAGGATGTGTGAGTTCTTCAACTCATTATTATTTTGCAAGATTATTTTGACTGTTCAGAGTCCTCTGCATTTCTCTATGAGTTTTCAGATAACTTTATTAGTTTCTCAAAGAAGCAAGCTGGGATTCTGACAGTGATTCCATCAGATGAGCCATCTCATGAGCAGAATAGTTTAAGAGTAATACCCTAGAGTAACTATGACCATAGGATGCCTTCTTTCTTTCTTTCTTTCTGTACTGAAGTTTGAACTCAGGGGCATTCTACCTCCAAGCTATACCCCCAGACTTTTTTATCATTATTCTTTATTTTAAAATAGGGTCTCATTACACTAAGTTGACAAGAGTCCTACTAAATTGCTGAGGCTGGCCTCAAACCTGCGATTCTTCTGTCTCAATCTCCCAAGTACTAGGATTACAAGTGTGCACCACCATGTCCAGTTTGTCTTTCCATTTCTTTTGGCTTTTTTTAAAATCTCAACTTTTTTTGTTTCATTTTCAAAATATAATGTGTGTGTGTGTGTGTGTGTGTGTGTGTGTGTGTGTGTGTGTTACTGGGGATTGAATCCAGAGGCATTCTACCTTCAAGCTACACCTCCAGTCCTATTTTAATTTTTTATTTAGAAACAGAGTCTTGCTAGGTTAATGAGAGTCTCATTACTTGCTGAGGCTGTCCTTGAACCTGTGATACTCCTGTCTCAAGAACAGGTATTACAGGCATGAGCCACCATGCTCAGATAAAAGTACAACTTTTGTACTACGTTGGTTAAATGTATCAATTAGTATTTTTAGTTTATTATAAATGCAATCATTTTCATAGTCTCATTTTTAGAGTGTTTATTGCTAATGAATAGAAATAACAGTAATTTTTGTATATTGGTGTTGTACTCTGAAAACTTATAAAACTCACTTTTAACTCTAGTAGATTTTTTAATCAGACAATTTAGAATTATCTATGAAAAGATAATATGACTGTAAAAGGAGATAGTTTGTATCTTCCTTGCTAATTTCAATGTCTTATATTTTTTGTTTTCTTTCCTAATTGACCCAAAAAAGCTCCAGTATAATTTTGGATAGAAATGATGAGGGCAGACATTCTTGCTCCTGAGTTCAAGGAAAAGCATTCAATCATTCACCATTAAGTTCTAGATTAGCTGTGGATTTTCTGTAAGTGCCCCTTATTAAGCTGAGGAAGTTTATTTCTTCTTTTTTTTTTTTTTTCCAGTACTAGGGACTGAACCCAGGAACAGTCTACCTCTGAACTACACCCTAGCCCTGTTTTTTATTCTTTATTTTGAAACAGGGTCTCACTAACTTGTGGAGGGCCTAAGTAGCTGAGGCTGACCATGAACCTTCAATCCTCCTGTCTCAGCCTCCCAAGTGCTGGCATTACAAATGTGCACCACCACATCTGGCTGAGGAAGTTTATTTCTACTACTTTGCAGAGTGTTTTTTTTTTCTTTATCAAAAAGGGGTGTTAAATTTTGTCAAATGCTTTTTCTGAAACTACTGAGATAATCACATGGGTTTTACCCTTTTTTAATGATAATGTACATTATGTTAATTGATTTTCAGATGTTAAAATAACCTTACATAAATTCCGGGGTAAATCCCACTCGATCATGGTGAATAGTACATCTATATATATAATAGTACATCTATATATATTTAGTTTGCTAGTATTTTTTGAGGCTCTTTATATCAATAGTCATAAGAAATAGTGTTTAGTCACTTTCTTGTGTTGGTTTTTCTGCCTTTAGTATAATGTTGATATTAGAATCATAACATGAGTTGGGAAATATTATCTCTCCTTCTAGCTTATGGAAGAGGTTATGAAGAATTGGCATTAATTCTTGAAATGTTTGGCAGAATTTATCAGTGACCCCAACTGGACCTATATTTTCTTCGTGTGAAAATTCTAAGTAATTATTTAAATCTCTTTACTTGTATATATGTTCTACTTTTTGAATCAGTGTTGATACTTTTTAAATCAGCTTCTACAAATTTGTCCAATTCAACTTTACCTAGGATTTTGGCATTAGTTATTCATATTATTCTTTTTCATCCTATTTTTTTTGTTTTGTTTTACAATTGCTTTTTAAATCAGCTAAGACAAAAAAGAAAAATAACATTTTCCTTTTTTATGTAATTACATAATTATCTTTTCCAGTGCTCTTTGTTTTTCTTGTGGATTTTAATCACCATTTGGGGTCACTTTCTTTCAACATGAAGAGTTTACTTTAGTATTTCTTGTAGGGGGTATATACTAGCAATGAATTGTTAGTTTTTGTTTATCTAGGAATGTCCCTATTCTGCCTTCATTCAAAAAAAATGGTTTTGTACATAAGATTTTTTTGTTGACAGGGTTTTTTGGTCCCCCCCCCCCAACACTAACAATATGCCATTCCACTGCCTTATGACTTCTATTGTCTCTGATAGAAAGTCAGCTGTTAATCATATTGACGTTCCTTTGTACTTGAGTTATTTTCTCCTAACTGCTTTCACATTTTTCTTTCAACTACGTCTTACTACAATGTGTCTCTGTATGAATATCTGTGTTTATACTACTTGGAGTTTGTTGACTTTCATGGATGCATCAATTAATATTTTTCAGCAAACTGGGGAATTTTCCAGTCATTTGTCCTTTCAATATTTTTTTTCTCTCCCACACTTCTGGTACTCTCTCTGTGTATATGTATATGTTGGTGTGCTTTGTGGTCCCACACAGTTCTACGAGGCTTTGTTTGTTTTTGTTTTACTTACTCTCCTCTCTAGTAAACCTGGACTATGCTCTCGTGTTGCTCGTGTGGAACTTCCAACTTTCTCTTAATCCCTTACCACCCTCACTGTTTTAAGAGCATCTTTAGGGTTGAAATTCCCCATAATTCATTCCAAATCAAGTCACTTCCTCTCACTTAGAGCTCCCCATTTTTATGGTTTGTCTCTTTCCCATGGGGAATATCTCTAGACCACTGCTCCAAAGCTTGGGGTGGTAATGGCGGCCCAGTTCTCTAAGTGACACCCCTGGTTTATAAGTGGGGTGCTGGGTTAAGATGGTAGCTTCTGGTCATCTCAGCTTGCTTCACCCATCATGGAACCTCTATCCTAGGAGTCAGGTGGAGTGAGGGCAATTGGAGTCCCAATGCCTTTGGTCTTCCATGCCAGCAGTAGGGCCTCTGTCATATAATTCAGGGCCTGATGAAAGATTCCTCAGCTGTACCCACCTGCAATTTAGTCTCTGCAACATTGAGCTGGAGGAAGAGGGTGAGAAGTGCTGGCATCCTGACCTCCCATGAAGTTATTCTAGACCTTGACCAGGAGCTGGGAGAGAGGAAGCCCTGCCTCCTTGACCACCCCCAGCCAGAGTGGAGCTTCCTTCACCCAGAGCTGGCAGGGAGAGGAGTCACGGCTCAAGGAAGACTCTTACTGTTCCTACTGAGATATCGTATATTATATTGAATAAATGTTTCACGTTTCTGCATGCCCTCAGGACCATTTCCAGGCACTTTAGACTGGTGGGTTGGGTTTTGTGTGTTTATCAATTCACCAGTGATGGCAGCTTCTCCAGCAAGCAGATCTAGAGAGCTCCTTGTACTGCTGTTCCAGGAGGGGAGTCCATGCTTATTTTTAGTCTACTTGGATTTAATATTTCTGTGAATTGGTATAAAGCACAAGCCTACCTTTATTATTTTTATATAGATCCCAAATTGCACTAGGGCCATTTATCAAAAATGTCCCATCAGAGACTCACTTCCAAGGACCTCACTTCCAAGAGCTCTTTCTTCAATTGGGTTGATCCAAGCGCCAATACCACTCGGTCTCGATTTCTGGAGCTTTGTAATGAGTTTTGATTCTCATGAGGCAAGCTCTTATCTTCTTCTTCATCGAGGGCACTACATCTGCCCTTGGGTCTCTGTACATATCTATAAATTGTAGAATCCATTTAGGAGCATGCACACAGGTGCGTGCTCACATAACTCCTGGAAATTTAACTCGGATTGCATCGACTCTACGGGTCGACTGGGTGAGAGCCGACATCGCTACGAGACCGTATCTTCCCATTTGTAAACATAATAGACGGCTCCACTTTTTAGGTCTGAATATCAGATGACACAAGTCATATGTCTGCTCCCACGCCGGGGCTGTTTCAGAAATGTGTAACATTTTCGCCTGTCTCCAATCTTTTCTCACAAGGGTTCATCTCACTTTAAAGGATGTCAATGTGGGAAGAACAAATTAACCTCAGAGTCTGCTGCTGATCCCAATGTGGCAGGAAGCGGATTTCCAGGCAAGGAGGTTTTTTTTTTTTTTTTGGTAGCTGCCTCTAATGGACCAACTGCGCCCCACAGGTAGCACCCACCTGGCAGCTCCTCCCGCCAGTTTATTTTCTTACATGCTTTCCCCCAACACTCCAGCTGCTTTCTGACAATGAGGAACAAGCACGAGGCTTTGCCATTTCAATCAAAGCAGGAAAACTTTGATTGGGGGGTCTTTAAAAGTCACCGCTATTACTTTCGTTTTATTGTTGCTATTTTTCTGATTACAAAGGCATCGTGTATTATTTTCAGAAACTTGGGAAATACAGAAAAGCACAAAAGAGGAAAATAGAAGTTATTCACCATCAAAAAGAACTACAGATAATAGTATAGTGTATAAGTTTATAGTTTCTCCTCTGTGTTTATGTAACACATGCACACCATTGTGTGTTTGTTTGTGTGTGTGTGTGTGTGTGTGTGTGTGTGTGTGTGTGTGTGTGTGTATGTTTCGAAATAGCATCATATATATATTTGTATTTGAAGGAGGAGCAAGTAACTGGGGAATGAACCCAGAGGCATTCTACCTCTGAGATACACCCCAGTCCCTTTTACTTAGTGAAACAGGGTCTCACTAAGTTACTGAGGCTGACCTCAAACCTGCAATCCTCCTGTCTCAGCCTCCTAAGTACTGGGATTACAGGTGTGTGCACCCAGCTCAAGACAGCAGCTTATAAACTAATGTCTTCCCTCAAACCATCACTCCTATGGGAAAAGGGCTGCCCCTGCTCCTACACAGAACAGGCGGTGGGTGCTCAGGAGGTCACTGAGAGGGAAAGTTTGCTGAGAACTGGTTCCTTTGGGAGAGACACCTGTCAACATTGAAACAGCTGACCGGGCGTGTGCTGGCTCAGTCTCGGGCTCAGCCCTCATTCTTAGATGATCGTCACGCACTGCACGTGTCTGTCCAACAACTCGAAAGCGTTGGGACTCCAAATGTCCTTCTCCGGTCTGTGGCCCTGTGCCACCTCACGCTGACGTCGGTCTCAAGTGTCTTCGTCAACTGGCTGCCGTCACGGGATACTGTGGACTGAGCGGCCTGAGGAAACGTCCTTCTCAGAGAGTTCTGGAGGTTGGGATGTTCAAGAGCAAGGCGCAGGCACTTGTGGGGACTGACAAGAGCTCTTTGGTTGGCTTGTAGATTTCGTCTTCTAATTGTGATCTCTTGTAAGAGAGAGAGAGAGAAATATCACCTTTTTTATGTCTCTTCCAATAAGAACACTAATCCCATTTGTGAGGGTCCGCCCTGATTACCTAATTACCTCCCAAAGTCCAAACCTCCAAACACCACCACCGCATTGAGAGTTCAGGCTTCAACGTGTGTGTGTGTGTGTCTTTTTGTTTTGTTTTGCTTTGTTTTTTGCAGTACTGTGAGTTGAATCCAGGGGCATTCTACCTCTGAGCTACACCCCCAGTCCTATTTTTATTCTTTATTTTGAAACAGGGTCTCACTAAGGTGCGGAGGGCCTCACTAAGTAGCTGCGATCCTCCTGTCTCAGCCTCCCAAGCACTGGGATGACAAGCGTGCACCACCTTGCGGCTCAACATGTGTGTCTTGAGAGACAAACTTCAGCCTATTGCTAGGGAGGTTTTCGGTTTAACTTTCCACCGAGAAAATGATTGGAAAGGTTCCTATTTAACCAGTATTGTAGTGCCATGGCTATTTCTATCTAGAAGGGAAAATGTTGAAAGACCATTCCGCCTGCACTGCTCAAAGAGAAGGCGAATTGAGAATTTCCGCATGCCCTGGGCTCGGGCCCCTCATTAGGAGTCTCCCATCGAAAACCTGGGGCCGACTGACTTCTGGTGGCAGGATGATCTTGTCTGGGAAGTGGGGAGATACTGGGTGTCCCCAGAGCAGGGTTACAAGAACTCCCCAGGGGATAAAGGTCCCTGTGCCTCCACGAAGAGCCTGCAGCATATCACAGAAGGTGGCAGCTGGTTCTTGTGCATAAAAATCAAGGCCATGTCATCTCCTTTGTTCTCAGTCACCTTGGAAATGATGGGAAAAGACGGCTGCCCTGTCCATGGGCATCGTTAGTTATGGGAGTGTCCTTTAAATAAACCGGTGTGGGACTTGAGGAGCACCGAGGTACCAGCTGTGTCTGTTGGGGCTGGAAGCAATCCTGGTCGTCGTTCCTCCAGCCAGGACAGAATTCCCTCTCCCCTGACGGCCACAGCCATGCAGCCTCCGCTTGTACATCCCCAGGGACAGGGAGCACTGCTGCCCCAGGAAGGCAGCTGCCACAGATACGCCCTCTGGAGATCAGGGCAGGGATGCCTCCCTGAGCACCAGCTGAGCTGCCTGCTCTCCGTCATCATGTGTTTAGGGGGATTTGGACACGTGTCAGCCATCTCCAGGGGCTGAAAACGAGGATGACATTGTAGTCCAGAAACTTGATCCCCGGGGGTGCACACAAATCAGTGGCCGTGTTCCGTAACATTCCACGGGCTCTTGCACTGGTCTTGCAGGCTGGCCTGCCCTTATGTGTGGAGCCGTGCTCCTCCAGGGGCCTGAGGATGCCCAGGTACCCATGGAGCCAGGTCCGGTGCAGATCCAGGGACGTGCCCGTGAGCCTCCGTTCACAGGCCTGAGGTCAAAGCTCACGTCCGTGCCAGGCGGTCTGTACCCAGGCCTGGTATCTAGGAGCCTCTTACAGCAGCCAGTTATGTCTCCTCCTGAGAACCCCTCGGTGCTCTTCCCTTCTCCCGGCCTGATCCAGCACCTCCTCTCGAGGGCCAGCCGCTGGCTTGCTTCCTGTTCAGTGGCACCCAGCGCCTCATTGCTCGTGACCCAATCCCGAGCTGGAGGGACAAGAGTCCAAACTCTGAGCCTGCCTAAGGGAATGGCCTTTCTAGTCCTGCGCTAACCCTGCCCCTTGCTCCCCTGCCCTGGCAAAGCAGGCCATGCAGGCGCCTGGCCGCGCCGGGGTGCACAGGACAGGCACTTTGCTGTGTCCCTTCGGTGCAGGACAAATCCCCCCGTCCTTCAAGTGACCTTCCCAGGCTTCCTGCAGGGCCCATGGCTACGTTTTTCAAACTCAGAACTCTCCCCCGAAGATGGGCTCCTTAAATACAAAGATCCAGATAAGTCACTCCAGCAGAACTGGCGGGGGGTCAGATGCCAGGTGGCAGGGCCTGCTCTGGCAAAGAGGCAGAGCCATGGCCGCCTCAGCCCCATCTTCCTGTCTGCTGCCCGGTCTACCAGCCATAGCTGCCGTTATCCAAGTTACCTTGCCAGTCCCTGGGCCCCGGGCTGGTTACACTGGGCAACGACCAGCTCCCTCCCATGCCCTGGAGAACTAAGCTTTATGGGGCACAGAAAACAATTAGGGCCTGATCCCCGGCGAGGGCTGCGAGCTCCAAGCACACGCACAGTTGGAAGAGAGAGAGCCGCAGGATCAGGGCAACCGGGGGGCTCCCCAAAGGGTTAGAATTTCCACCACACCGGGATGTGACTTAGAGCAGACCTGGTCCGGCCTCCCTCCCTGCCCTCTGCAGGGTGGCCTCCCCCTGTCCTGGGTAGCCAGGGGGCTGGCCCGGTTTCTCCGCAGGCCCCTTGATCCCATGGCAGCCCTTGACTCTGCTGGGAGAGGCACGCGATTTCTCGCTGTGGGTCTCAGCTCCCATGGAGGCGTCCCAGGAGCGGAGAGGCCAGGGACCCGGTGGCAGGTAGAGGCCTGCATGCGCCCTGAATCAGCAGGCCGCCGGCTGCCGAGCACATAAGTGCGCACAACAGGCCTCTTGTTTTAGGAGGAGGCCTGGTTCTCTTGAGCCAAGTCTCAGATGCCAGATGGCCACTGAACCTTGGAAGATATAAAGAGATTAACACAAACAAGAAAAGGGCAGGCTGGGTGGCAGGCAGCAGGCCACGCACGGGCGCGGAGCCCAAGCCAACCACGGAAGCCGGCCCCCACGGCTTCACCCCTCCATCTACTAGGATGATCACTGACGTCGGGCTGAAGGTTCCCACCACAAGAACTGAATCTCCAGATCACAAATTTCTGAATTGCAAATTCCCTCTTGCAGAAAACAGTCGGTTGGTGCCAGAAGGAAATCTGGGCCTGCCAACTGATCTTCACACAAGGAAATAAAGTGACTAGGACGAGCCAGATGGCCAGCCAACAGGTCCACAGCTGAGCACCAAGAAGAGGACCCAGTGGGCTTGGAGGTCAGGGGCCTTGACTGCAAGCCCGGGCACAGCAGCCCCGGGGCTGGGTTGCAGGACCGGCCACGGCACAGCTCTCTGGTGCTTGGTTATTTCCGGGCTCAGGGACACCGTGTGTGTGACGCACTTTTATGCTGGGAGACCCGATGGTATCAGAGGCCCAGGTTCTCCCCGGCTCCCCCTCCCGCTGTCTCGACCTCCAGTTTTGCAGCTAGGCTGCCCCCAAGACCTCCCTCACTTCTGACACGGACTGTTCAGCAACTCACTAGAAGGACTCACGGAACTCAGCAAAGCCTTCAGCCCACGGTTACGGCTTATGATCGCCAAAGCTCGCAGACTGGAAGCAGCAGAGGGAGAGGCCCATAGGTCAGTGCCTCGGAAGGTTCCCAACGCAGAGCTGCCGCGTGCCCCTTGGCGGAGTTGTGCGGACACTTACCCACGACGTCTCTTTCCACGGTTTCCGTGACCTGCAGTCAACTGCAGCCTGAAAATATTAAATAGAAAGTTTCAGAAATAATCTACCGGTCAGTTTTAAGTTGTGTGCCATTTTAAGTACCACAATCTAATCCAGTGCTGTCCTGCTCTGTCCCACTCAGGACACGAATCATCCCGCATGCAGCGTTTCCACTCTGTATACACTACCTGCCCGTCAGTCGCCTGGTAGCTGTCTCCATTGGCCGATCAACAGTTGCAGTTTTGTAATGTCTGTGTATGAGGCTTGCTTCCATCCACAGATTAGAATGTATCCCCAGCAGAAAAGGGGCAGGGAGACTATGTTAAATAGAGGCCAAGGAGGAACACTCATCTGAGCCTTAGTATCCAAAGATGGTCCTGGGGCGCAGCCTCACGGGCATGGTTGAGGCTCACTTCAGAGGTTGACCTCTGGCCTCTTCAGCGGTTGAGCTGGTACTACATGGTCCATGCCTCCTGCCATAAATCATATTATTAGCAAAGAGTGTGTGTCATGGCCAAGAGCTCCAAGGGAAACAAACACATTAGTCAGCTATTTTTTTTTTTTTTTTTATCACTGTGACCAAAATCCCTGACAAGGACAGCTTAGAGGAGGAAAGGTTTATTGGGCTCATGGTTCAGAGCCTCAATCCAAGGCTGTCTGTCTCCAAGGCAGAAATATCACGGTGGCGGGGCAGTGGGAAGGAGAGAGAGGGAGAGGAAGGGGCCAGGGTCAAGGCCACGCCCCAGTGACCTGCCTCCTACCAGTTAACTGTTACCACCCAGTCTACTTGAATTCTTAACCCCTCAGTTAATTTATCATTTTTGATGTTAGAGCCCCAGGGCAGTTATTTCACCTCTGAACATTTCCACCTTGCCAACAACACGTAAGCTTTGCCGGAGGGCGTTTCCTGTCTAAACCATCACAGGAAATAAAGATGCTCTAGTCGGGCAGTGCGTTTCAAGTGCTTAGCCAGGGGCAGTGGGCAGACCGCTCCTTGGACAAGGTTAATCCGCACAAAGCAGGGGCTGGATGAGATGGCCTC
>PVLC010047335.1:0-11132 GCA_004027655.1 Graphiurus murinus
GATTTCTCTAATCCCAGCCTGTGGGATTTTTAGTTTGAATTCCCAGCTTTGCATGTCTTCAGTCACACACGATTCTAAATGGCTCTGTGTTTTCACACATCCTTGTTCTCTAACATCACTGAGCAATTACCTATCTCTCATCTGCAAATGTACTTGGCTTTCAGTTGATGTCATGACTTAACCTTAAGAGGGAATTTTTGGCTCTGGGCATAGTGGTGCATGTGCATCTAGATCGCAGCTACTCAGGAGGCTGAGGCTCTGAGCGGATCCCTTCAGGCAGAGAGTTCAGAACCACCCTGGGTTACATAAGGAAGGAAACCCCTTCTCAAAAAAGAGGAATGGAGAATTGTTTCATCTTTTTTTTTTTTTTTTTCTACCTCCGAGCTACAGCCTTAACCCTTACTATTTTTTATTTTAAATCTGGAACTGGCCTTGAACCTGAGATTTTCCTGCCTCAGCCTTCCAAGTACTGTGATTACAGGTATATGCTACCACACCCAGCTAGAATTCTTATCATTTTAAAGGGAAATTCTCTATATTTAGTATCCTTAGATCCTAAACTTTGAATAAAAGTGTATTTTGATATTCCAAGTTTGCAGTTTTATGTTTACCACTGCTTTTTATGTTTTCCATTGCTTAACAGCTATGGAATTGATTATTGCAGGTAAATTTCTTTTTTTTCCCATGGTGCTGGGGATCAAACCCAAGGTCCCGTGCATCCTAGGCAAGTGCTCTCCCTCTGATCTGTGTCACAGTCCTAAATTTTACTTCTTTTAAACCTTGTGTTGTTCACAGAAAGTCTAGCACCCTCCCTGGAGTCACCTTCGAAAGCTGTTTTAAACTCAAAAGAAATAACCCCAGTGGCAGAAAATGCAGCCGAGGTACTAATATGAATGCTCTATCAGGGACATGTATTCCAAATTGAGTGGGAAGTACCTGTTTCACTCTTGAAGAAATGTGTGGGTCACATTTCAGCTGAGAAAACACTTCACTGTGCTTTTTAAAATGTGCTATTGTGAGTCTACTTGTTTATAGAATTAAAATTATTCAGTTATATTTTCCAGAAACTACAGAAATTAAATTGTTTTCATCCAACAGGTTAGGAAAGAATTTTGTTTTAAGAATAATAGCCATTGTTGAAGAGGGTGGAGGGAAACAGATGCTCTCATACACTCACTTTCATGGAAATTGGTACAATGTTTGGCAGCACAATTTGGAAACGAGATGTGATATTACTCAGAATGAAATTTACCCCATTCTGTATTAGTGATATTTCAGAATGTAGACATTTTAACTGTAAAAGAGCCTCATGCTTAAAAAGACTGCATCTAACCTCACATAGTCTTGAAATATCCCTTTATTAATTCCAATAAAAGGATTGAAGAGTGGGAAATATATATTCGTATAGCTGCAGTTGACCTTTTAAAATAGTCAGTACCCACCAAACCGGCTTGCTGAACTTGTCTGCAAATGTGCTTTTAGGAGGTTGGTTCCTTTGAGCACCTGCCACCTCTCCCGGAGCCACCACCACCACTCCCTGAACTAGAGAACAAAGTTCTGGACACCCTCCCCCCGCAGAAGCCGGAGCTCAAAGTGAAGTGGGTGCTCAGTCCCATGAGCATCGCCCTGACTTGGAACATCTCCCGGATCAACCCCAAGTGTGCTCCCGTGGAGAGCTACCACCTCTTCCTGTGCCATGAGAGCCCAGATGATGAATTGATTTGGAAGAAGATTGGAGAAATCAAAGCTTTGCCACTTCCAATGGCCTGTACTATATCCCAGTTTTTGATTTCCAACAAATACTATTTTACTGTCCAATCAAAAGACATTTTTGGACGATATGGGCCATTTTGTGATATAAAATCTATTCCTGGATTTTCTGAAAATCTTACCTAAAAGTCTTCAAAGATTATGTTGTGCACTACAGGTTTTTTTTCATGTTTGAGTTGTTTACAATGTTAATCCAACATTATTTGCCATTTGACAGGGCCAGTTCAGATTGTGAACCCTTTTTGTGTGGGGACAGTCCAAATATTGTCAGTGGCTTCTCCTTTCATTAATGTCTGATTTGCGTTCAGTATGTATTTCCAAGGTATATGTTCTCAAGCATACACTGTCCAGGACCAGTGCTGCTAACGTGTGCTGTGAACAGTTCCTTTGGAGACTACCGAACTACTGCTTTCTCCGAGGCCTTGAATACAAGCAGCCGCCATTCCTTTTGTGGACAATCAGCTTCTGGTGACCTGCTTGTGGTCGGTTTAGCTACAAGAAAAACTGGCCCTTTACTGAGGCCGGATCATCCCTCGGGCACATCTCCCCCAAGGTTTGATAAAAATGTCTCCCCCTTCTATTTAAATTCTAAGGGTGCTATAAATTTGTACCTTTCCTCTTGATTTGTTGTTTGTTTGTTTTAGCTGTGTTAGTCATTCAGGGAAATAGTCTGGGGGCTTTCCCTAAGTCTATTGGTATATTTATGTAAAATTTGTTAAACATTGTGTGCTGTGCACACAAAAACAGTATCTTTTTGTTTATGTGTGGAACTGGGAAGTGAGCCCAAGGGTACTCTATCACTGAGCTGGATCATCAGCTCCTTTTTAATTTGAAACAGTCTCATGAAATTGTTGAGGCTGGCCTTCAACTTGCAATCCTCCTTTCTTAGCCTCTCAAGTATTGGGATTCCAGGAATGCACCATCTCTGCACCTGGCTAACAAACAGTACCTCTTATAAAAAAAAAAACACTGTCCAACCCCACTATTTCAGTTGTGGAGTTGTGCACCTTAGATTTAAGGCTTTAATTTGTTGATTCCTAATGCTACCCTTTGCAAGTTTCCTGGCTGCTGTCAGTACTGAGAGAACGCTAAGGCGCTCTCGAGACGGGTCTCGTGCATACCGCTCCCCGAGGGGACACTGAAATGAAGTCCAAGCAGCCCCCAAATGGAGCATGTGAACATAGACTTCATGGTGTGTAAGACGGGGCCCACGGGAGACAAACTGGATTGCTAATCAACAGGATGTTGAGAAAATAGAAATATGAGATGTTTTGGAAGAGGCATTCTTTCCTTGAATGCAGTGAAAGTTGTGTCATTTAAGAACTGAGCAGGGAATGGTTTTCCTGACATTTTGTGAATTTTGTTACATCTTCTGTAATAAATAAACTGTTATTTTTACCAGCAGCCTATGTCTTTACAAAACATTAAAACTGAAAGAGCCGGTCTCTGAGTGTCCTCTTATGAGCTGCCCACTGCAGTTCATTCCGTGCTCGGAGCAGTGGATGGTGTCCTGCCCCCTAAAACAAGGAATGAACCGTAGGCAAGGCTTTTACCCTCAGCTGGCCCCAGACTACAGGTTCATTGGCTAAGTAAAGCCCAAAGATTTGACACTGTAACAAGATTCTGGTGTCCATTATCAATGTGAAACTTTCCAATCAGTAGGCTGTCTGGAAAGGAGGTGCCCACAGTTCAAGCAGAGAGCTTTCAGGATTGCAGACACGGGGGCTGCTGTGAATGCAGACATCTAAAGGCTGGTTCAAGCGGCATTCATGTGGCTTGCTTTCGGAGGTCCTCAACTGTTAGGTGTCAGCAACAGTAGAAGAAAGTCCCGCCGAACATCACAACCACAGTACGAAGAACTCCCACTCCAGGGAATGCGACCTGCACTTGAGTGGGAAGCTCTGTGCCTCGGAACCAAATGGACTGATGAGCTACCATTGACTACACTGAGAAAAGGTTAGGCATGACTTGGGCAATCGCCAGGAAGCCTAAAGACTAGGCCTTGGAGAATGGGAGGTTCCCGTTTTCCCAACAACCCCATGGAAGTGAGACCTTTCAGACCTCGGCTGGTTTATGTGGTTCACGTTCTGCCACACAATGTCATGTCAATGTTGCATGCCCATTGAAAGGTGGGGAAACAGGTCCAGGGAGCTTAGAAGGCTTGCCCAAGGTCACAGACCCATGGATAAGGAACCAGCACTCAAACCTGGCTCCCTGGTTCCTGGCTGGGTTCACCATGCTCTGCTGCCGGCGGGGACGGGATGTGCACGACAGAAGCACGCCCTCTGTTCCCTTAGAGCTCCACATTGAAACCCCAGACACACCTAGATTCCCTGGGGGAACGAGGGATGCAAACCTGACACTTGTCTTCAGTGAGAAGTGTACTTGGCTACCCTCGGGCTCACCCTTGGGGTGGGTTTGGTGGCATTTGATTGTGTCCCTGTAGCTAAGCCGGGACTGCCTTGCCCAGGACTTACTTCCCTAGCTGGTTCAGAGGCTACCATTGATCCCACGTTGTTTCCTGAGATTTGGAAAGCACAAGTGATTCGGGGTCCTTGGGGTTACCATCTGAAGGTTGGGAACGTCGGAGCATGGTGCTGCTGCCGATCCACGGACCCGCCCCTGCTGCAAGCGCCACCTTCAGCCTATCCGGGCAGCAAGCACATGTGCGCAGCTCCATGCTTTCCCCACAGCCCACGAGGCCAACGGTATCAGGTTGGAGTGGTGACACCAGCGTGATCTTTGTACCTGCTCTCCTCCACCTCCAGCTTCCTCCCCACCAGCCTGTCTGCCCACCCTGGGGTGGCTCCAGCTCTACTACAGATGCACGATGAGCCTCGTGCATGGCTGCCTCCACAGCGCATGCCCTGGGTCAAGTCTGCTCCCAAAGGAATTGCTTGTTCTGCAGTATTTATTGCCCCTTGTCGAGATGGGAATCCCAGGACTCGGTTCGGAGGAACCACCTTGCTCTACGAGTTGAGCAGGGCAGTGAATTGCCAGGCTCTCCTGGAAAGTAGTACATTTCATACTGTCTTTGTGACACTCAAGAATCCTGAGATAAGGGCCATTGTAAGGAAATAGTGTAGTAAATTCAATAATTTTATGTTACCTCGGCATCCATTTTAAGTGTAAGTTGGACTGTTTCAGACCAGG
The DNA here is from genome assembly GCA_004027655.1 of Graphiurus murinus. NCBI lineage: Eukaryota > Metazoa > Chordata > Mammalia > Rodentia > Gliridae > Graphiurus > Graphiurus murinus. Next base: position 4,924 of record PVLC010047335.1, read on the forward strand.
AACGGTCAGTCACCCTTGACAGTTTTTTTGTTGTTGTTTTATGGCCCTGAGGATTAAACCCAGGTGCATTCTACCTCTAAGCTACACCCCCAGTCCAATTTCTTATTTGGAAACAGTCTCACTAAGTTGTGGAGGGCCTCACTAAAGAGCTGAGGCTGCCTTTGAACCTGCAATCCTCCTGTCTCGGCCTCCCAAGTACTGGAATTACAAGCGTGTACCACCACGCCTGGCTACCCTTGATGGTTTCCGGTTCTTCACTTCTCGCCCAGTCTCTCCATGAGATCACCCAGAGGTTGTCCTAAACCACCACCTCCTGTGACCACCTCGCTATGGGACAACTAGATAAAATCTATTTGACTCACCCCACTGACTCCCACAGGCTGTGCAGATGTGCTACACATCTGTGACCTCTTGGTCACAGTATGACCCATGGAACTTGTGCGTGCCTGCTTTATACTCACCAATCGGAACCCCACAAGGAAACCTGCTTAGGTAACATCCTGGACTCCAGTGAAGGCATGGTCCCATAGATCTGTCACTCTCTCTCTCTCTTGCTCCCCAACCACTCTCTGAGCACCCCGCTGTCTCTGGACTTCTGGTCAGCCATCATGGCCACCCCCTTTGCTTTCACAGATAATAAAGTCTGTTATTTCAGAGTGTCGCTATTCTGCCTTCTCTGCGCCTCACCTGACAGACACGCCCCGCTCCCAGCCAGGACTGCCCTAGACAGCGACATTCTTGCTGAGAAACTGCACACAGGCCAGACGAGAACTATAGGGGTGATGGCCAGCATAAGCAAGTTTCCTGTGAGAGGGAACACCTGGTTGTGGGATAGACACCGTTAATCAGCTCTTGGTTGCTGTGACAAATTACCTTAGGTGGTCAGCTTCAGAAGACGAAAGGTTCATTTTGGCTCGTGGTTCCTGGTCCACTGGTCCTGTTGTGGGGCCTATGACATGCAGTACGTCATGGAGCAGGTGGCAGAAGGGACTGCTCACTTCATGACAGCTAGGAAACAGAAAAACAGGAAGGGGCCCAAGTCCCGAAACCCCTCCAAGAGCACCTCCCCTTCAAAACCCCACTTCCCTCCACTAGGTAGCCCCCACCTTGTAAAGGTGTTACCACCACGAGAGGACCAGGCCTTCAACGTGGGCCTTTGGGGAACATTCTAGATGCAAACTACAGCTGACACTTGGGCATCGGGGTGTCCACCAAGATCAAGAAGTTTCCCATGAAAGGCACACTGACGGGACCTATAACCACCTTGTGGGGCCCCATCATGCCACAATTAGTTTTTTTGTTTATTGGGCTGGTGCGTGTGTGGGGTAGGGGCACTGAGGTTCAACTGAACCCAGGGGCATTCTACCTCCGAGCTACACTCCCAGCCCTATTTCTTATTTTTTATTTTGAAACAGGGTCTCACTAAGTTTCGGAGGGCCTCACTAAGTAGCTGAGGCTGGCCTCAAACCTTCGATCCTCTGGTCTCAGCCTCCCAAGTACTGGGATTATAAGCATGCGCCACCACGCCGGGCTAGGAATACAGTTTAAGCCACTCTGCAGGGAGACCTAGAGGAGAAACACACGATAATCGAAAATACTAAGGATGCAGCATGTCCTTATTAGTAACTGATCAAATGCCAAAAATAAAAAAATAAAAGCAAAGGTAGAAAGTGGAAACAAAGAGGGATTAGAAATAACTTGTTTCCTGCTAAGTTACTGGGGAAAGGTAGTCACCAAATGGCATGTCACTCAGAAATGGTCATAGAGATAGAAAATTAGCCTTTAAAAAATCCTAATATGTGAACATATTCCTAGAAGATATAATAAAGCACTAAACTGGGTTGGTGGTGCATACTTGTAATCCCAGTATTTAGGATGCTGAACAGGAGGATCACAGGTTCAAGGCCAGCCTCAGCAACTTAGTGAGATTCTCAGCAACTTAATGAGAACCTGTTTCAAAACAAAAATGGTTGAGGGTGTAGCTGAGGTAGAACACTCCTGGGTTCAATCCCCAGTACCAAAATAACAATAGCAGTAGTAATAATAATACTAAAGCATGAATAAATTAAAAAATCTCTTTTTACCACCAACTTACTCTCCTTGCAAAAGAGTTAATCATTCTTGATGGTTCTATATATTTCCTCCACAAACTTTTTCTTTTCTTTTCTTTTCTTTTCTTTTCTTTTTCTTTTTTTTTGCGGTACTGGGAATTGAACCCAGGGGCATTCTACCTCTGAGCTACACCCCCAGCCCTATTTTTTATTCTTTATTTTGAAACAGGGTCTCACTAAGTTGCGGAGTGCCTCACTAAGCAGCTGAGGCTGGCCTCGAACCCAGATCCTCCGGTCTCAGCCTCCCAAATGCTGGGATTACAAGCGTGCGCCACCACGCCCAGCTCTCCACGACCTTTTTCATGCATTTATGTCTGTGAGGTCCTGACATACTGCTCTCAACTCTCCCCCACCCCACAGGTTCCTCAATAGAGTGTGGAGTTTGCCCTCTCCAAATGCTGCTCTTTTATTGCCACTAAGTTGAGGCGAAATTTTAAATCCGATGAAATCCTGTGTCTCCTCAAGACTCATATCTTTAAGTTTTTAATTGAAATAATAATTGCAAAAAGAGAAATAAATAATTGCACATTTATGGGGCGCAGCATGAGAATGCATGTATACAAATGTGCAATGATCAAATCAGGGTAATTAGCATTTCCATCTCATTAAACAGTTATTTCTTGCGATGGGAGCCTCTGAACTCCTTTCTTCTTTAGTTCTTTATAAGATTCGTAATAAGTTGATAAGAAAGAACTGTATTCACCCTACTGTGTCAACTTACTCCTCTTATCTAATTGTATTTTGGTACCTGTTATCTGTTAGGCTGAAGGCCAAAAGAAGAACCAGGCTGGACAAGAATGGGGGGAGAAGAAGCAAAGTTTACTTCCAACATTTGCAAGCAGGCGGGCTGATACCAAGAGTAGTGGTGTCAGGACCAAAAGACAGGGTAGAAGTATTATTTAGGGGGAAGGGGTATGCAAGCCACACAAAAGAGCTGCAAGTTTGTGAATTTTTAGCACATTCTGAAACGGGAGGATGCCAGCTTCTCAGGGTCTGAACGGAAGGGAGTAATCTTTGGTGCGTCACAGAGCAGGAGGGAGCCGGTTTCTCAGGATCCAAATGAGAGGGACCTGGGCTTCTCACGATTGAAATGGGAGGGAATAATCTCACAGTACATCATAAAATGAGAGGAGTAAATCTTCAGCCCAGCACAGCATCTGTTACAGAATGGGACAAAAATCTTCAAGGGCAACTGCCCAGAAGAGATTAAGTAGCGCAGGGTGTAGTCCTAACATTGTCCGCCTCTCTCTAGTCCTTCTCCCCGCTTCTCCTTACCTCTAGGGACCACTGTTTTTTTTGTTGTTGTTTGTTTGTTTGTTTGTTTGTTTTTGCGGTACTGGGGATTGAACTCAGGGGCATTCTACCTCCGAGCTATACCCCCAGCCCTATTTTTTTTATTCTTTATTTTGAAACCGAGTCTCAGTAAGTTGCAGAGTGCCTCACTAGGTAGCTGAGGCTGGCCTCGAACCTGGATCCTCAGGTCTCAGCCTCCCGAATGCTGGGATTACAAGTGTGCGCCACCACGCCCGGCTAGGGACCACTGTTTTACTCTCTACTCCGCCACATCAACTTCTTTAGCTTCCACACATGAGTGAAAAGATGTGGTGTTTGTCCTCAAGACTAATCTTGTGAACTGGTGTTGATAAATTGGGACTCACAGGTGAACAGGATAAAAGAAAATATTAGAACTAGGAAGAGATCTGGCTTCCCAGTTTTCCTGACCCTCCTTTACTGTGTGTCCGTGGATGGGTGACTTGACCTTTCTGAATATGTTTCCCCAACTAAAATTAGAGCTTTTAGCCTGATCTCTAAAGTCTGTTTTAGTGCAGTGTGTCAGCTAAGGAGAAAGATGGTGAAACGTGATGTCCCTCTCCATTGCCAAGAACCTAGCCACGTTACGGTGACAGAGAGCGAGTCTAGGCCAGAATGTCCAAATAAATATTTTCTCCAAGGACACTGGCTTTCTCACGTGTTTGCTGGGAATCAGGGCGAGTTAGTGTTCTCTGGAAAAAGCCACCTTCTTGCATGCACAGCGAGACAGCTGTGCCTTGGAATGTTGGTTGTACGAGGAACAAAGTGAACTAGGCTTTGCTGCCTAATGTTTTGTTGCCTTGGATGTCACCGCTTCTGTAGCCTCACTTCTAACCCCGGCCCCCGTGGCAACTGGTGTGGAGTCGAGGGCACGGTGCAGAGGGTAAGCGCCACTCGTCCAGCCGGCCACCACTGGACAAGATGCCAGGAGGAACCGGACATGGTGGCACAGGCCTGTTATCACAGGACTTAGGAGGCCGACAGGAGGATGGCAGGCTCGAGCCCAGCCTCAGCAACATAGCTAAGACATGCTTCAAACTTGAAGAGTAAAATAAAACAAAGAACAAAGCGGGTTTCTACCATACAGCCCCCTGACCTTGCTAACCAAGTAACATTTTATTTACTTATTTATTTATTTATTTATTTATTTATTTTTATTCATTTTGCAGTACTGGGGATTGAACTCAGGGGCATTCTACCTCGGAGCTACACCCCCAGTTGTATTTCTATTCTTTATTTTGAAACAGGGTTTCACTAAGTTGTGGAGGGCCTCACTAAGTTCATTGGCTGGCTGCCAACCCAGATCCTCCAGTCTCAACCTCCCAAGTACTGGGATTACAAGCATGCGCCACCAGGCCTGGCTTATTCTTTATTTTTTTATTTTTATTTATTTATTTATTTATTTATTTATTTATTTATTTATTTATTTATTTTTGCGATACTGGGGATTGAACTCAGGGGCATTCTACCTCTGAGCTACACCCCCAGCCCTATTTTTTATTCTTTATTTTTGAAACCGAGTCTCACTAAGTTGCGGAGTGCCTCACTAGGTAGCTGAGGCTGGCCACGAACCCGGATCCTCCAGTCTCAGCCTCCAGAATGCTGGGATTACAAGCATGCGCCACCATGCCCGGCTTTTTATTTTATTTACTTATTTATTTATTTATTTATTTATTTATTTATTTATTTATTTATTTATTTATTGCAGTACTGGGGATTGAACCCAGGGGAATTCTACCTCAGAGCTACACCCCAGCCCTATTTTTTATTCTTTATTTTGAAACCGGGTCTCACTAAGTTGTGGAGGGCCTCACTAAGTACCTGAGGCTGGCCGCGAACCCGGATCCTCCAGTCTCAGCTTCCCAAATACTGGGATTACAAGCGTGCGCCACCACGCCCGGCTACCAAGTAACATTTTAAATCAGTGATGTCAGACCTGTCTGTCCCTGTGAAGATGAACAAGGAAGGCTAACAACAACAACAAAAGTCTTACACAGCAGAGATAACTGGCTTTTGGTGGGAAAAGAAGACTATTGGCTAAGTAGGGTGGGAAAAAGGAGATAATGAATTCTTATAAAAAAAGTTGTATGTTCAGAGACCTCCATGTCTTGCTTTCAAGGGACTCCACTGCATCACCTCTGATGTAGAGTTTTAATTGCTCTGTCCCTTCTTCCTCCCTGTAATAATAAAACTGTGCTTAAGCTTGCAGCAGTGCAGTCCTGGCTATTCTCTTCTAAAACTAAGAACAAGAACCCACGGGGACACCCCAAACTGTTACATTAGCGACACCCTGTTTCCAAATGAAAGATAAAAAGGGCTAGAGGATGTAGCCTGGAGGTAGCATGCCCCAGGTTCAATCCCCAGTACCAAAATATGTAAAATAAAATAAAAAGATAAAGTGCCACAAGGGTTGGAGGCGCTGTCGTTGCCCCTGTAATTTCTGGAGTGGTGTCATGAGGGACAGCGGTGCAACGTGGTGAGACTCCATGAGCAGTGCTATCTGTCCAGCCTGCGCAGTGGACTTCCCCTGTAAGCACTTTTCTTTTCTTTTCTTTCTTTCTTTATTTTTCAGCACGGATTTTTTATACATTTCTTGAGTACAACAGGGTTACATAGACATTTATGACATATCAATCATTGTCAGATCACAAATAGCACCACTTCTTTGTTTTGCACGTATAGCCCACATTCCTAACATAGCCTGGTCAAGCAAACTTTCTGGAGTCATAAAGCCATAAACCTTTAGAGTCATATATTTACTTTCTGAGAAGTGGGACGGTCTTTCAT
>PVLC010047336.1:0-11130 GCA_004027655.1 Graphiurus murinus
TTTTTTTTCGGTACTGGGGATTGAACTCAGGGGCATTCTACCTCCGAACTATACCCCCAGCCCTATTTTTTATTCTTTATTTTGAAACTGAGTCTCACTAAGTTGCGGAATGCCTCACTATGTAGCTGAGGCTGGCCGCGAACCCAGATCCTCCGGTCTCAGCCTCCCAAATGCTGGGATTACAAGCATGCGCCACCACGCCCGGCTCAGACCCATTTTTTAAATTCTTTATTTTGAAACGGGGTCTCACTAACTTGTGGAGGTCCTCACTAAATAGCTGAGGCTGTCTGTGAACCCAGATCCTCTGGTCTCAACCTCCCAAGTACTGAGATTACAAGTGTGCACCACCACATCCAGAGTCCTTTTTGTTTTGAAACAGTCTTACTATGTTACTGCGTTCTGACCTCCAACCTGTGATCCTCCTGTTTCAGCCTCCCAAATACTGGTATTACAGGTGTGCACCCAGCTCTGCATTCTTATTTTAATGCAGTGGAACTACAGGGTTTTCCTCATGGTAATACTTTTAACGTCTTTTTTCAGTCCTGAGGTCATAATTATAGCTCCTGCACATCCATACTTAGCTTTCTCTATCCTATTCCCTGGTTGTGCGGTCTGGTGAGGTGTCAGTTACAGTCCTGTGGACAGAAGTCAGTACATGTCCTGGCTTATCTCGCCCTGTTCTGTCCAGTTGTCAAGACTGTGAGGGTTCAGGTTAGTTCCTCATGATGTACACTCCATCAGCAGGGCTGGGTCTTGGTTCTGCCTTTAGTTAATTTACAGCCATGGCAAGTTCCTGATCCTCTCAGCTTTTGTTTTCTCTCTTTTAAAGTGGAATTACAGCCGGGTATGGTGGCATTTGCTTGTAATTCCAGTACTTGTGAGGCTGAGACAGGAGGATCGTAGGTTTGCAGCCAGCCTCAGCTACTTAGTGAGGCCCTCCACAACCTAGTGAGACTCTGTTTCAAAATAAAGAACAAAAAATAGGGCTAGGGGTATAGCTCGGAGGTAGAATACCCCTGGGTTCCATCCCCAGTTCCACAAAAAACAAAGTTTTGTCTCTTGAGGGTGAGGTTAGAAATGATGCAACATAGCTCCTGCTGTCTACTGTGCTTTGTGCATGTGCCCTGTGTGGTGGAGGGAAAGTGGAGTTGCTATTGCTTTCATCTCCCGCTAGCTGAGCCAGACCTATTCTCCCTGACTCCTCTTCTCCTGTCTTTACCCTTTTCCTACTGGTCCTGAGGTGAATCCTCCTCATGTGGGTATTTTTTATTTTTGTGGTGCTAGAGATTGAACCCAGAGGCATTTTACCTTCAAGCTATACTCCCCACCCCAGTTTTATTTCTTATTTGGAAACAGTGTTACTAGGTTGTTCAGAGTCTTCTGACTTGGGGAGGCTGTCCTCGAGCCTGTGATATTCCTGTCTTAGCCTCCCAAGTACTGGGATTATAGACATGCGCCACCATGCCTGGTTCATGTTTTTTCTGAATCCATAAATGCACTGTTTGAACTCACTGACATTGGCCATTAAAGACCTTAAGTCACAGATTCCACATGGGCAGGAGAAACTTCTGTTTCCGTTGGTGCCACACAGCCTTCTTCTTTTTTTTTTTGCGGTACTGGGGACTGAATTCAGGGGCATTCTACCTCCGACCCATACCCCTAGCCCTATTTTTTATTCTTTATTTTGAAACAGGGTCTCACTAAATTGCAGAGGGCCTCACTAGGTAGCTAAGGCTGGCCGCGAACCCGGATCCTCCAGTCTCAGCCTCCCAAATGCTGGGATTACAAGCGTGCGCCACCACGCCCGGCTTCCACACAGCCTTCTTGCAACTCTTACCTCCCACTGACTTTCTGTTCTTCTCTAGTATTCTCCTATAATATCCAGAATCCTTTGAATTTTTTAACATGTAAGTCAGATTCTGGGACTCAGTCAGAAATCTTCAAAGTTGGGATTGTTTGCAATATGATCCACTGGTGTATAGGAAGAAATTAGTGTATCTCTTTGTTTCTTAAAATTTACCTCAGACTGGGCGTGGTGGCGCACGCTTGTAGTCCCAGCATTTGGGAGGCTGAGACCGGAGGATCTGGGTTTGCGGCCAGCCTCAGCTACCTGCTGAGGCCCTCCGCAACTTAGTGAGACCCTATTTCAAAATAAAGAATAAAAAATAGGTCTGGGGGTATAGCTCAGAGGTAGAATGCCCCTGAGTTAATCACCAGTACCGCAAAAAAAAAAAAAAAAAAAAAACTTACCTCATAGTGGTGGCATATTTGTGTACTTTTTTTGTGTGTCTGTGGTGCTGGGATTGAACCCAGGAGCATTCTACCTTCGAGCCACACTCCCAGCCTGATTTTATATTTGGAAACAAGGTCTTGCTAGGTTGCTGAGGCTGTTCTTGAACCTGCGATCCTCCTGTCTCCACATCCCAAGTACTGGGACTGCAGGCATGTGCTACCATGCCTGGCTTTGTACTTATTTCTATGTTTGGGTTGCAGTGCACGATTGTTGTGCTGGTTATAACCTAAAACATTTAGGCTGCAGTCACTTGGCCAGGTAGCTCTTGGCTAAATACCCAGTTATTTGGTTAAGACATAATTCTCTATGTATTCTCAGATGCCTCTTGGATCTGCATCCCACACCAGCCTCTCAACAGTCTCTGTAATTGTCTGTTATTTGAGCCCCTATCTCCTCCTCTTGATTGAAGGTCTCTGAGAATGGATATTGTCTCTTTCTTGGTCACTGAGGATTTAAAAGTACTTGTGTAATGATTTGGATTTCTATAATAGAGAACTCCTTCAAATTAGAAAAAAAGTAAGGCTTTTTTTTTTTTTTTTTGTGGCACTGGGGATTGAGCTCAGGGGTTTCAACTGAGCTACACCCCTAGCCCTATTTTTATTTTGAAACAGGGTTTCACTAGGTTGATGAGAGTCTCACTACTTACTGAGGCTGTCCTCAAACCTGTGATCTTCCTGTTTCAGCCTCCCAAGTACTGGGACTACAGGTGTGTGTCACCACGCCTGGCAACTCTTTCTTCATTAAAGGATAAAGGACAAGCTGGGAGTGGTGGCACACACTTGGTATGTTGAGACAGGAGGCTAGCAGGTTCGAGGACAGCTTCAGCAAGTAGTAAGGCTCTCATCAACCTAGCGAGATCCTGTTTCAAAATAAAAATAAAATAGGGCTGATGATGTAGCTCAGAGGTAGAATGCTCCTGGGTTCAATCCTCAGTTCCAAAAGAAAAAGGATAAAGGACAGCGGTTCACAAAAGAATATGAACTAAGGAAATGTTTGATCATATGAGTAAAGTTTAACTTTTTTTTTTTTTTTTTTTGTGGTACTGGGGATTGAACCCAGGGGCATTTGAGCTATACCCCCAGCCCTCTATTTTTATTCTTTATTTTGAAACAGGGTTTCACTAAGTTGTGGAGGTCCTCACTAAGTAGCTGAGGCTGGCCGAGAACCTGTTATCCTCCTGTCTCAGCCTCCCAAATACTGGGATTACAAGCATGCGCCACCACCCCCGGCTAAGTTTAACATTTTAAATTAAATATTAAAACTGATTCTTTTATATTCTAACAGGGAATCTGTCTCGAAGATCACAGTCTGTACCTCTTCGTGATTTATGCAGCTCAGATAAGGGACAAGTAAATTTTTAAATATTTGTGTATATATATATATATATATTTAAACACTGATAACTCAGTCTTGAAATTTATTCGCTAAGTATATAAACCATATGTAAGGAGGTGGGGTTACTCAACATTGTAAATGCTTTACAAATAACACCAAGTAAGCCGGGTGTGGTGGTGCACGCTTGTAATCCCAGCATTCGGGAGGCTGAGACTGGAGGATCCGGGTTCGCGGCCAGCCTCAGCTACCTAGTGAGGCACTCCGCAACTTAGTGAGACTCGGTTTCAAAATAAAGAATAAAAAATAGGGTTGGGGGTGTAGCTCGGAGGTAGAATGCCCCTGAGTTTAATCCCCAGTACTGCAAAAACAAAAAACAAAAAAAACAAATAACACCAAGTGGTAGACATAGAAACCTATAAACAATACTCGAATATGTCTCAATTTAACAGCTTGAAATGTCTTATTTTACAGCCTGCCTTGCCTAGGGAGCTGCTTGAGCCAGTAAACTTCCCAGACCCTGAATATAAAAAGGAGGAAAAAGAAGAAATTCAGAGAGAAGTCAGTCATCCTGATGGAAAGGTTATAAAGTACTTTTTTAAATTAATGAATGGCCGGGCGTGGTGGCGCACGCTTGTAATCCCAGCATTCGGGAGGCTGAGACCGGAGGATCCGGGTTCGCGGCCAGCCTCAGCTACCTAGTGAGGCACTCAGCAACTTAGTGAGACTCGGTTTCAAAATAAAAGAATAAAAAATAGGACTGGGGGTGTAGCTCGGAGGTAGAATGCCCCTGAGTTCAATCCCCAGTACCGCAAAACAAACAAACAAACAAAAAAATTAATGAATGCTAGCCAGGTTTGATGGTGCACGCCTGTGATCCCAATATTTGGGAGGCTCTCAGGATTACAGGTTCGAGGCTAGCCTCAGCAATTTAGTGAAACCCTGTTTCAAAATAAAAAATAAAATAGGGCTGAGAGTGTAGCTCAGGTAAAATGCCCCTGAGTTCAATTAGAGTACCAAGAATAAATAAATGAATAAGGTCTCATTAATGACCTCAGGAGATTTTACCTATGAATAATCTTATGTCTTTTAGGTGGAAAAGGTTTATAAGGATGGGTTCCGGATTATACTATTTCCTAATGGAACTCGGAAAGAAGTGAGTGCAGACGGGAAGAGTGTCACTGTCACTTTTTTCAATGGTGACGTGAAGCAGGTCATGCCAGATGAGAGAGTGGTATGTTTGCCCAGGAGGGGGTGGGAGTAGGGGTGGACGGTTCTCTTCGAGTTTGCCTTCTTGGAAGAAAAGCCTTCCTGACTTGACATCTTTACAGATCTACTACTATGCTGCTGCTCAGACCACTCATACCACATACCCTGAAGGACTCCAAGTCTTACATTTCTCAAGTGGACAGACAGGTACCAACTTGCCCCATCCTACCCTTGTTTGATCTCTTTCTCTTCCTTTAAAAATCTAAGTATTTATAGTAACTTTTTCAAAACAGAAAAACACTTCCCAGATGGAAGAAAAGAAATCACATTTCCTGACCAAACCATTAAAAACTTACTTGCTGATGGACAGGAGGAAAGCATCTTCCCAGATGGAACAATTGTCAGGGTGCAACGGTATGGTGCCTGCGAAATTTGTTTCTAGAATTACTAGTCTTTGTGGTTCAATTTTCATCACCAATTGGATTTTTTTATTTTTTTTGCGGTACTGGGGATTGAACTCAGGGGCATTCTACCTCTGAGCTACACCCCCGGCCCTATTTTTTATTCTTTATTTTGAAACAGGGTCTCACTAAGTTGTGGAGTGCCTCACTAGGTAGTTGAGGCTGGCTGCGAACCCGGATCCTTCTGTCTCAGCTTCCCGAATGCTGGGATTACAAGCGTGCGCCACCACGCCCGGCTCCCAATTGGATTTTTAAGAATAAAACATTTGTATATTTATAAGCCATGCAAAATTTAAGTGAGTTCTGAAGTGAATAAAGACAGCAGGCACACACCTGTAATCCCAGTGCCTTGGGAGGCTAAGGCAGGAGCACTGAAAGTTGGAGTCCAGCCTGAACAACTTGGTCTCAAAATAAGAACTAAAAGGGCTGGAGTGTAGCTCAGTAGTAGAGAACCCTGGGTTTGGCCCCCAGTACTACACACACGCAAAAAGGAATAAATAGTTTACTTTTTTTTTGGTGGTGGTGGTACTGAGAATTGAACCCAAGAGTGTTCTACCTGCGAGCTATAACCTCAGCCCTATTTTATTTGGAAACAGGGTCTCACTAAGTTGATGCGAGCCTCATTGAGTTGCTGAGGCTGGTTTCAAACCTGTGATCCTCCTGTCTCAGCCTTCCAAGTACTGGGATTATAGGTGTGCACCACCACACCTGGGTCATATTTTTAAAGAAACTGAATTCTTCTATTTTAAATTTTACAGTGATGGCAACAAAATCATAGAGTTTAATAATGGCCAAAGAGAACTCCATACCGCCCAATTCAAGAGACGAGAATATCCAGATGGCACTGTTAAAACTGTATATTCAAATGGTCATCAGGAAACAAAGTACATGACTGGTCGAGTACGAGTTAAGGACAAGGATGGTAATGTTCTAATGGACACAGAATTATAATGACCCCGGTGTGACTAATCATGAAGGAACACTGAATTTCCTATTTAAAAAAATGTGCATTTCTTGTGGATTCTGTTTAACTTATATAGATTGTATGTTTGTGTCTACATGGGAAAGATTGTTTGGATTTTAAAATAAGTTTACTCTGCTTCATTTTTATGTTCTTTGAAATACACAGGCAGCTTTTATTTATAATTCACCTCACCTGTTTTTCTACAGTTAGATTAAGAAAAGCATTATTAATTTGTAGCTTTCTTTTTTTTTTTTTTTTTTTTTTGCGGTACTGGGAATTGAACTTAGGGGCATTCTACCCCCGAGCTATACCCCCAGCCCTATTTTTTATTCTTTATTTTGAAACCGAGTCTCACTAAGTCACGGAATGCCTCACTAGGTAGCTGAGGCTGGCCGCGAACCCGGATCCTCCGGTCTCGGCCTCCCGAATGCTGGGATTACAAGCGTGCGCCACCACGCCCGGCTTGTAGCTTTCATTTATAATTTACCGAGCCTGTTTTTCTACAGTTAGATTAAAGAAAGCATTATTACTTTCTTATAAACTGTATAAATTTTCAGAATAAATGTTTTTATTGTTGGACATGGATATAAAAACCAGAAGTGCTGGGCATGATAGCACATGTCTGTAATCTCAGAGCTTGAGACAGGAGGATGGCAGGTTTGAGGCCAGCCTCAGCAGCTTAACAAAAAATTAACAAAGGGCTGGGGGTAGGTGGGAGTGGTGATGCACGCCTGTAATCCTAGTACTTGGGAGGCTGAGATAGTAAGATTGCAGGTTCCAGGATTGCCTCAGCAAGTAGTGAGACTCTCATCAACCTAGTGAGATCCTGTTTCCAAATAAAAAGAAAATAGGGCTTGGGGTGTAGCTTGGAGGTAGAATGCCCCTGGGTTCAAAAAACAATGTGAAAAACAAAACTTTAAAACTTCTCAAAGAGCTGGGTGTCGTGGTGCATGTCTGTAATTCCAGTTCTTTGGGGAATCACAGTTTGAGGCCTACCTCAACAATTTAGTAAGACCCTGTTTCAGAATAAAAAACAGAAAGAGCTGGAGACACAGCTCAGTAGTAGAATGCCTTTGGGTTTAATCCCCAACATACATACACACATCCCTCCTATAAAATCAGAGCTGAAGCCAGGTGCGGTGGCACATGCTTGTCATCCCAGTACTTGGGAAGCTGAGACAGGAGGTTTGCAGGTTTGAGGACAGCCTCAGCAAGTAGTGAGACCCTCATGAACTTAGTGAGACCCTGTTTTTTAAAAAAAAAGGGCTGGGGATGTAGCTTGGATGTAGAATACCCCAGGGTCCAATCCTCAGTACCAAAACAGAACAAAAAAAACAGAGAGCCCAGTGTGGGGGTTGACACCCATAATCCCAGTACTTGGGAGACTGAGACAGGAGGATCACAGGTTCAAGACCAGACTCAGCAATTTAGTGAGACACTCAGCAATGTAGCAAGACCCTGTTTCAAAACATAAACATAAAATAGGGCGGGGGGTATAGCTCTGAGATAGAATGCCCCTGGGTTCAATTCCTAGTAACAAAATTTTTTTTAAAAAAGGAAAAAGACAATGGGCACAGTGGAGCATAATTGTAATTGCAACAACTCAGGAGGCTGAAGCTGGAGGATCATAAATTCGAGGCCAGCTTGGGCAGCTTAGCAAAACCCTGTCTCAAACAATAGAAAGAGTGCAGTAGTAGAGCTGCTCATAGGTTCAATCTCTAATAAAGCAAAAACCAAACCTCACACAAATTACAACCAACTCCAAAAACTGAGCAAAGGAAATGAGCAAGCAAGTGATAAAATCCTCAGTAACTAATAAACCAGAGTGTGCATATGAAACAATGAGGGTTTTTTTGTTGTTGTTGTTTTGTTTTTTGGTGCTGGGGATGAGATCTAGGGGCATCCTACCTTTGAGCCATGCCCCTGCCCATTTATTTATTTATTTATTTATTTATTTATTTATTCATTTATTTATTTAACTTATTTACTTAATTGTACTGGGGGTGGAACCCAGAGGCATTCTACCTCTGGACTACATTCCCAGCCCTGCTTAAGTTTTGGTTGCAAACAAGGCCTTGCTAGATTGAGAGGTGAGTGTCTCACTACTTGCTGAAACTGTCCTCAAACCTATGATCTTCCTGTCTCAGCTTCCCAAGTACTGGGATTACAGGCATGCACCACCACATCCAGGTTAGTGCTGACATGGAACACAGACAACTGGTGATGGAGTAAATTGATAACAACTTTTTATTTTTTTTGGTACTGGGGATTATTGAGCCCAGGGGCATTCTACCTCTGAGCTATACCCCCAGGCCTTTTATTTATTTATTTATTTTTTTGCGGTACTGGGGATTGAAATCAGGGGCATTCTACCTCTGAGCTATATCCCCAGCCCTATTTTTTATTTATTTATTTTTTCAGTACTGGGGATTGAACTCAGGGGCATTCTACCTCTGAGCTATATCCCCAGCCCTATTTTTTATTTATTTATTTTTTCGGTACTGGGGATTGAACTCAGGGGCATTCTACCTCTGAGCTATACCCAGCCCTATTTTTTATTCTTTATTTTGAAACCGAGTCTCACTAAGTTGCAGAGTGCCTCACTAGGTAGCTGAGGCTGGCCGCGAACTCGGATCCTCCGGTCTCAGCCTCCCAAATGCTGGGATTACAAGCGTGCGCCACCACACATGGCTCCTTTTATTTATTTATTTATTTATTTATTTATTTATTATTATTATTATTTTTTTGCGGTACTGGGGATTGAACTCAGGGGCATTCTACCTCCGAGCTATACCCCCAGACCTATTTTTTATTCTTTATTTTGAAACTGAGTCTCACTAAGTTGCGGAGTGCCTCACTAGGTAGCTGAGGCTGGCCTCGAACCCGGATCCTCCGGTCTCAGCCTCCCGAATGCTGGGATTACAAGCGTGCGCCACCATGCCCAGCTCGGCTCCTTTTATTTTTTATGTTGAAATAAAGTATTAAGTTGCAAGGACCTCACTGAATTGCTGTGGCTCTCCTTGAACCTGTGATCCTCCTGTCTTAGCCTCCCAAGTGTGCACCACCACTCCTGGTGGTAACTACTTTTTAGAAAATAACTACCTGATGATCCAGCTAATTCTGCACACACACACTAGAAAACTTCTCACATGTACACAGGGGCCCTAAAGAAGGATATTTGTAATTGGGGAAAATGCTGGTAGCTACCTAAATAATAACAGAAATGCACACAAAGGGTACAGCAGTAAATCAGAACTACCACACTAACACAGATAAACAGTGCAAACAGATAATGGTGAGTTGGGTGTGGTGGTGGTGCACGCCTGCAAACCCAGTATTTGGGAGGCTGAGACAGGAGGATTGCAGGTTCAAGGAGAGCCTCAGCGACTTAAGTTGGGTCTTCTGCAATTTAGTGAGACCCTGTTTCTTTTCTGTACTGGAAATTGAACCCCCAGGTGCACTCTACCTCTGATCTATACCCTCATCCCTTTTTTGACTTTTTAGTACTAGAGATTGAACCCTGGGGCATTCTACCTCTGAGCTATAACCCCAGTCCTATTTTATTTTTTTATTTTGAAACAGGGTGTTTACAGGGTCTCCTTAAGTTGCAGAGGGCCTCACAAGTTGCTGAGGCTGGCCATGAACCTGCGATCCTCCTGTCTCAGCCTCCCAAGTACTGGGATTATAAGCATGTGCCAACCATTCCCGGCTCCTTTTTTTTTTTTTTCAGTACTGAGGATTGAACTATGGGGCATTCTACCTCTGAGTTACATCCCCAGTCCTATTTTGTATTCTTTATTTTGAAACAGGGTCTAAGTTGCTGAAGGCCTCACTAAGTAGTCGAGGCTGGCCACGAACCCGGATCTTCCTGTCTTAGTCTCCCAAGTACTGGGATTATAAGCGTGGGCCACCATGCCTGGCTTCCTTTTTTTTTTTTTTTTGGGGGGGGGGGGGATACTGGAGATTGAACCCAAGGGCATTCCTTCTCCAAGCTATACCCCCAGCCGTATTTTTTTATTCTTTATTTTGAAACAGGGTCTCAGTAAGTTGCAGAGGGCCTCACTAAGTAGTCGAGGCTGACCACGAACCCCGATCCTGTCTCAGCCTCCCAAGTACTGGGATTATAAGCGTGGGCCATCATGCCTGGCTTCCTTTTTTTTGTGTGTGTGTGTGATACTGGGGATTGAACCCAAGGGCATTCCACCTCCGAGCTATACCCCCAGCTGTATTTTTTTATTCTTTTTTTAAAACAGGGTCTCAGTAAGTTGTAGAGGGCCTCACTAAGTAGCTGAGGCTGGCTGTGAACCTGGATCCTCCAGACTCAGCCTCCCAAGTACTGGGATTACAAGTGTGTGCCACCAGGCCCCCCCCCCCCTTTTTTTTTTTGTGGTACTGGGGATTGAACTCAGTGGCATTCTACCTCCGAGCTAATACCCCAGCCCTATTTTTTATTCTTTATTTTGAAACCGGGTCTCACTAAGTTGCGGAGTGCCTCACTAGGTAGCTGAGGCTGGCCACGAACCCGGATCCTCTAATCTCAGCCTCCCGAATGCTGGGATTACAAGTGTGTGCCACCACGCCCGGCTTCCTTTTGGTTTTTATTTTTTTTTAATTTATTTTTTTGCGGCTGGGGGTTGAACTCAGGGGCATTCTACCTCCGAGCTATACCCCCAGCCCTATTTTTTATTCTTTATTTTGAAACCGAGTCTCACTAAGTTGCGAAGTGCCTCACTAGGTAGCTGAGGCTAGCCACGAACCCGGATCCTCCAATCTCAGCCTCCCAAATGCTGGGATTACAAGCGTGCGCCACCATGCCCGGCTCCTTTTTGTTTTTTTTTTTTGTTTGTTTGTTTGTTTTTTTTTGCGGTACT
>PVLC010047337.1:0-11130 GCA_004027655.1 Graphiurus murinus
TACTGGGGATTGAACTCAGGGGCATTCTACCTCCGAGCTATACCCCCAGCCCTATTTTTTATTCTTTATTTTGAAACTGAGTCTCACTAAGTTGCGGAGTGCCTCACTAGGTAGCTGAGGCTGGCCGCGAACCCGGATCCTCCGGTCTCAGCCTCCCGAATGCTGGGATTACAAGCGTGCGCCACCACGCCCGGCTGACCCTTGAATTTCTGAGTCTGGCTTATCTCAGCGTGTTGATCTCTGGTTCCATCCATTTCATTCCAAATAATTTCATGCTTCTTTTTGACTGCATAAAATTCCATTTTGAGCCAGGCGTGATGGCGCACACTTGTAATCCCAGCATTTGGGAGGCTGAGACAGGAGGATCTGGGTTCGAGGCCAGCCTCAGCTACCTAGTGAGGCACTCTGCAACTTAGTGAGACCCTGTTTCAAAATAAAGAATAAAAAAATAGGGCTGGGGGTATAGCTCGGAGGTAGAATGCCCCTGAGTTCAATCCCCAGTACTGCAAAAAATAAAAAAATAAAATTCCATTCTGCATACATGCCACAATTTCTTTATCCATCAATCTGTTGGTAGATACCTTCACTGGCTCCATAATGTGGCTCCTGTGAATTGTGCATTAGTATGCATGTATTGCTCTTCGATGCTGACTTTAATTCTTTTGGGTAAATTCCAAGGATGCCTCTCTGGGACATATGGTGGTCCATTCCTAGTCTTCTGAGGAGCCACCATATTGATTTCCATGTGGCTCTACTAATTTACATTCCCACCAACTATATATAAGAGTTCATTTTGTTGACATCTTCTCCGATATTTATTGTTATTTGCATATTGATGACTGCCATTCTAACTGGAGTGAGATGAAATCTCAGTGCATTTTTGGTTTGCATTTCTCCAATAGTTAGATATCGAACATTTTTTCCATACAATCGTTGGCCATCTATACCCTTTGTTTTGAGAAACGTCTGTTTAGCTCATTTGCCAATTAATGAATGAGTTTTGGGGGGGTTTGGTGTTTGAGTTCTTTATACATTCTAGATATTAACCCTCTGTAGAAGAGTAACTGGCAAGGATTTTCTCCCTCCTCCCTTTTACCCAGTTTTTTTTTTTTTTTTTTAATTTTATTGGTACATTATAATCATACTTTATTTTTTTTGCAGTACTGAAGATTGAACTCAGGGGTGTTCTACCTTAAAGCTATACCCCTAGCTCTATTTTTCATTCTTTTATTTTGAAACCGGGTCTCACTTAGTTGCTGAGTGCCTTACTAGGTAGCTGAGGCTGGCCGAGAACCAGGATCCTCTCGTCTCAGCCTCCCAAATGCTGGGATTACAAGCGTGCACCACCATGCCCGGCTATAATCATACATCTCTGTGAGGTACAAACTAGTAGAGGCATACATGCACACAGGTCTCAGTTAACCCTTCCCCAATTCCCTCCCAATTTCTCCTGTTCGGTTTAGTGATTGATGTTTGTGAATGTACATCATGTGCATTAGGGTGTTTCCCCCTGCCCTCCCTCCCATCACCTTCAGATAAGTCACCTTCTTTGCTTATCTAAGGTTTTCCTTCTTCGTCTAGAGTCCCTCCTATGACCTATTTTCTCCCTAGCTTCTGCAAATCAGGGAGAGCAAATTAGAGAGAGTTAAAGTCTCTGGTCCATTTCCCACCCACCCCCCTCGGTACTGGGGATGGAACCTGGGGGCATTCTACCTCCGAGCTACACCCCCAGCCCTATTTTTTATCTTTTATTTTGAAACAGGGTCTTACTAAGTTGTGGAGGGCCTCACTAAGCAGCTGAGGTTGGCCTCAAAACCGGCTCCTCCAGTCTCAGCCTCCCAAATGCTTCTGGTCCATTTTGAGTTTACTTTTGCACAGGATGAGAGAGGGATATCTAGTTTCATTCTTCTATATAGTTTTACCAGCACCATTTGTTAATAGGGTTCTTTTTTTCTTTTTTGCAGTACTGGGGATTGAACCCAGGGGCATTCTACCTCTGAGCTACATCCCCAGCCCTATTTTTTTATTCTTGATTTTGAAACAGGGTCTCACTAAGTTGCAGAGGGCCTCACTAAGTAGCTGAGGCTGGCTGCGAACCCAGATCCTCCAGTCTCAGCCTCCCAAGTACTGGGATTACAAGCGTGTGCCACCACGCCCAGCTAGGGTTCTTTTTTCAAACAAATCTTTGTCAGGAATCATACTATGATGTATAATTACATTGCACAAATAAATTTCTAAAAATTAAAAAAAATAGATAAAAGAGCTGAGTGTGGTGGTATATGCCTGTAATCCTAGTACTTGGGAGGCTAAGACAGAAAGAAGAAAGGTTTGAGGCCAGTCTTAGCAATTTAGTGACACCTACAGCAACTTATCAAGACCCTGTTCCAAAATAAAAAGTGCTGGGGATGAGCTGGGTATGGTGGCAGATGCCTGTAATCCCAGTCCTTGGTAGGCTGAGACTGGAGGATCACAGGTTTGAGAACAGCCTCAATAACATAGTAAGATTCTCAGCAACTTAGCAAGACTGTTTGAAAACAGAGCAAAAAACAAAACAAACAAACAATCAGGGGTATAGCTCAAGGCAGAATGCTCCTGGGTTCAATCCCCAATACCACCACCAAAAAAAAAAAAAAAAAAAAAAGTGTTTGGGGTGTATTTTAGAGGTAGAATGCCCCTGGAGAGTCAGTCCCCAACACCCCCCCACCTCAAAAAACAAAAAACTGATAAGGAACTGTAACTGAAATTTCCTCTGGGAAGGAAAGCAGGTGTTCAGACTACAAGGATAGGAGAAGCCCCTGCCCTTTTTTTTTTTTGCAGTACTGTGGATTGAACCTAGGAATGCTCTACCACCAAGCCACAAGTCCAGCCCTTTTTGTTTTTTATTTTGAGACAGAGTTTTGCTGAATTACCAAGACTGGCCTCAAACTGGCCATTCCTTTGCCTCAGTCTTTTTTTTTTTTTTTTTTTTTTTTGTGGTACTGGGGATTGAACTCAGGGGCATTCTACCTCTGAGCTATACCCTCAGCCCTATTTTTTATTCTTTATTTTGAAACAGGGTCTCACTAAGTTGCGGAGTGCCTCACTAGGTAGCTGAGGCTGGCTGAGAACCTAGATCCTCGTCTCAGCCTCCCAAATGCTGGGATTACAAGTGTGCGCCACCACGCTCGGCTCCCCCAGCCCTATTTTTTTTTTGAAACCAGGTTTCACTAAGTTGTTGAGGATGGTCTCAAAACTTGCAAACCTCCTGTTTCAGTTCCCCAAGTGCTATGATTACAGGTGTGTGCCACCACACCTGCTTACTTCAGCCTCTTCCTAGCTACACCTCAGTCCTATTTTTTATTCTTTATTTTGAAACAGGGTCTCACTAAGTTGCAGAGAGCCTCACTAAGTAGCTGAGGCTGACTGCGAACCCAGATCCTCCAGTATCAGCCTCCCAAGTATTGGGATTACAAGCATGCACCACCACGCCTGGCTACCTATTCAAATTAAAGCTTAAAGGCAAAAAGGACCACTGCTTTAGGGGGAATGAGTCATGAGCAATCAAGATAAGTGAAAGAACTAAATGGGAAAGAAGCTGGACAATGAACAGAATGTGGGGCTGTCAGTTGCGAAGGGCACTTGGGGCACTAACAAAAGGCAGAGGCAGGAGGAAGGACAGATCTGGCAGAAAAAGAATCCTCTTTGGTTCCTTTCTGAAGTAATGCTAAGCAAATTGAGAGCCAAACCAGAACTCAATTTATCCATATTCAGCTTTATTCTCAATTATCCATCTATCAAGAGTGCATGTCAAAAGAGTAGAAAAAAATTAAAGGAGCCCATCAAAAAAAGTTCCCTGACAAGTGGGAGGGAGGATAGGATGTTAGGAGCCCCTTTTAGGGAAGGAAATGTTATCCAGGTCATGGATGCCATCTTTGTCGATGATTCGAACACTGAAGGTTGGCAGATGCAAGATGAAGCGCTTCTGGAGCTGCAGAAAGACACAAAGGAAATCAGTTAAAAACATTTATTAAGCACTATGTATGTGACAAGCTCTGTTCTGGGCACAGTGGATACAAGCAGATAAAAATCCCTGCTGCTGTGGAACTGATATTCTATTGGGGTAGTTGCTCTAGGACATGGAAGGATGCTCAAACAGCAGCTTGAGGCTGTCTAGAAGGTAGTGCGCATGATCTAGGAGATGCAGCTGGGGGGTCTGTCTCTAGTCAGTGAGATAAATAAAGAGACAATCCACCATTCTTATCCCCACAGTCTGCAATCAATCAGGCTGGTAAGCACAGATTTTCCTCTTGAAAGGTCTTGAGAATATAAGCTAACAAGGAGTGATTGTCCTAGGAACGGCCTCTGGATCAAAGCAGCATACTCCCAAGTCCCAAGTTTGCTCTAGTCATCTATCTGCATTAGAAGGACCAGGTAAATACAGGTGTGTGTATGTGTGCACTTGCAGTGGTAGGGGGAATGCTGGTAACAGAATGGTTCTTGGAACAAGCTCTGCTTCTGTCTTCAAGTCCAGGCTGAGATGGTTGCAAAGAAGCTGTGGTGTACATGCATGGAAGCAGAAGGCCCCACTCGCCTGGCTGAAGATTACTGAGGAGCAGAGCTTTGAGATTTTTGCTTCTTCTTCTTTTTTTTTAGTGGCACTGGGGATTGAGCCTAGGAGCATTCTACCTCAGAGCTACACCCCCAGCCCTATTTTATTTTTATTTGGAAATAGGGTCTCCCTAGGTTGATGCAAGTCTCATTATTTGCTGAAGCTGTCCTTGAACCTGTGATCTTCCTGTCCCAGCCTCCCAAATACAGGAATTACAGGCATGTGCCAGCTCATCCAACTTGAGATCTTTGCTTCTGTTGCTACACTGCCATGCCTAGCTTGGAAATAAGGGTTTCCAAAAGGATTCTCTTTAGTATCCACCAGAAATAAAGTCTCAAGAGCATTTGATATTCCAGTGGCTTCTTCCTGGCCAGACCTTTGCAACACTTGGGGCTAATATGACCTCTCAGACACATGGTTAAGAAAACCATGAGTTTATTCTCAGTGTCTGCTTTAGAAAGGGGATTTTCAAACAAGAGGAGGAGGAAGGGAAAGGGTACTGTGGATTTAAAATGACAGGCTTGTGGTAAGAGGTAAACTGACAACTGTCACCCTCCCACGGCTTTCTCCTACTCGCTCACTGGACCATGAGTTCAAGTTCATCCTTAGGCCATGGAGAGTTAAAGAATGAAAAAGCCCAACAAGGTTGCTTTTTGTCACCTCATCCTACAACCCTACCCAAAGCCGAAGATTCTTAGGAGTGGTACGGGATGAGTAGTCCTGGTTCTTGATCTCACAAACAAAGCTTACTCTCCCCTTCTGCCCAAGGCTTCCTAATGGCTTTCTATGGCCTCCTGAATACTCATGCTCTATTAAGTGAACAGACAGGGGGCAATTACAAGCAGCACAAGAATAGAGCAGGTATAAAGTCCAGGGAAACAAACAGTTCCTACAGTAAGGCCCCAAACATCACTGGTAGCAAAATCACTCAGGACTACTAGTTAAAAATAGAGATTCTCAGTCTCTACCTTAAGACAGTAGAATCGAAACTGGGGGCTGGGGCAGCAACAGTAGAGCTTTTTAAACAAATTCCCTAGATGATTCTTAGACACACTGAATTTTGAGAACCACTGGTCTGGATGAACCAGAAAGAAAAGTAATTAAATTGTAAAACTGACATTGATGAGATGACCCATGAGAGAAAAATAAGCTTATTGCCCACACCAAATTCCATCCCTGGTAGCAACTTCACATCTGGTCAGTGGGTATTTATTACACCTTCTGGCAATGACCAGCAAAAAGCAACCAAAGGGCAGGAACGATACTGGCAACCACAGAGACAAAACATTCCGTTCAGGACCCCGTGGGAGCTACTCACCTCCTCCAGACATTTCCTGAGAAGCTCCACTGCCCTCTCACGTGAGATAGCTGAAAGAGAACACAGAGAACAAGCACTCAGGTGCTAAGTCCAGCTCTCGGCGGCTTTTAATTAAGTTTCAAACTTCTTGAGGTCTGAGTTCCACACAAACAGAAAAGGCAAAAAATGCTTAGCCTTCTAGCCTGCAACAAACTTATTCCATATGCAACTGAGGGTGCCCCAGACTCAGTGCTCCAGCAGCCACAAGCCATCACAAATCGATTTGCTACAGAGAAGGGTAAGCATGACGGAATTCTGCCTCCCCTGGCCAGGGCCCGCCTCTGAAGAAGTCCAGCGGCCTGCCTCTCTTTTTCATATCCCTCCACCCCCCCACCCCATCCCTTCAGTCCAGGGCTTAAATCAATTCCATCTGCCCTAACCAGCTGCAAGTCAGAGAAAAGGAGGACAGGCCAGAGTTTTAGCCTCACTTTCCCAGCTGGGTCTCAGCTAAACAATGGGAAGAGAATTCATAGGATGGGACTGAGAGTCTCCTAAAACAGGATCCAAAGGAACTGTCTGTGGGCATGGCAAACTGGGATGACAAATCATGCAGTCAGGCTTCAGGGGTGGTGGGTGATTATTCTGGTGGGCAAGTCAGCTGGATTACTGACAGATGCCAAATGAAGAGACAGTCACCAGGAGGCCAGGCTAATTCTGTTCAGGACGTGGCCTGGAGCTCTAGCAGGGCTGAGGTTGGGTGAGAGGGCAGCACTGAAAAGGAACGAACATGCCAGATTCTTGTGATGCTGACAAGGAAGAATGGAATGTGAGGAAAGAAGTGGTTATCTGTGCTGTATCTATAGCCTATAAGAGCTAAGAATCCAAGTGCCAATTGCCCACAGTGGCTAAAGTTAAAGTTGAGACTGAGGTCAAAAGATAGAATTTAGCACAAAAGCATCCCTGGGTCTGAAGCTTTGCCAAGCTGACAATTTATGGACAAGTAGTGAGACAGCTTTTTCTTGTAGGAGGGAGCAGCCATTAGGTAATAAGAACCAAGGGAAGAGCCCAGGTTTGTGGCCTTAAGAAGCTTTGATGTTTAAGCAAAGAAACCCTCAGCGATCATGCTGAGGACCTGTTCATCCTCACAAGTTCAAAATCCATACATAAACCACTTGATTTATTTGCTCATTCTCTACAGCTGAGATGTCAATAATCATCTAGGCAGGGCAAAATGAGTAAAAAAACTTAATTCTTATAATTGAAGACTTATAGAACCTCATAAAAATGTTTTGCTCACTGTGACATCTACTCCAACTCCCCTTTAAAAACAAACCAAAACCCAGCTCTAGAGATATGCAACATTGTATTTTGGCTGACATAAGACAGACTTTTATCAATAAGCTTTTGTAGATCCTACTGACCCAGGGAGAACAGATGCCAGAAAGGATCCATCCTCTATGTAAGATCCAGCCACCCAACTCCAAGGGCGGGCAAGCAGGGAAGTGGCTGAGGGCAGAGATCTGCTACTGCTCCCTCCTTAGAGGGCTGGTACTTACTTGGTGTGTAGTATCGGTCCAGGATACTGAGGGTCAGGAAGGCACCATAGCCATGGGCTGCAAAGGGGGCCTTGGCCAAGGCTGCCAGGTAGTCCATGTAGTACAGCGCTGGCCCCTCATGCTCATCATAGCCAGCCAGGAGGAGGTTCACGTGATATGGGGTCTGCAAAGCAAAGCAATGTCAAAGTGATCATTAAAACAGATCCCTTACAGCCGGGCGTGGTGGCGCACGCTTATAATCCAGCATTCGGGAGGCTGAGACTGGAGGATCCGGGTTCGCGACCAGCCTCAGCTACATAGTGAGGCATTCTGCGACTTAGTGAGACTCGGTTTCAAAATAAAGAATAAAAAATAGAGCTAGGGGTATAGCTCGGGGCTAGAATGCCCCTGAGTTCAATCCCCAGTACCGCAAAAAAAAAAAAAAAAAAAAAAAAACAGATCCCTTACTATGGCAAATGGGAATACTCTGACTCTTGATGAATAAGAAAATATCAGCAGCAACTGAGAAAAAATGAAGAGAAATCTAAAGGCCAGAGATAAAGGGAAGTCCATTTGGTTTTTATGAACATTTGGAGCATTTTAGGTATATGAAAAGGCTGCTTCCTTCTTTTTTTGTGTGGTACTAGGGATGGAACCCGAGGGCATTCTACCTCCAAGCTACAGCCCCAGCCCTATTTTTTTATTCTTTATTTTGAAACAGGATCTCACAAGTTGTGGAGGGCCTCACTAAGCAGCTGAGGCTAGCCACAAACTTGGATCCTCCAGTCTCAGCCTCCCAAAGGCTGGGATTACAAGTGTGTGCCACCACACCCAGCTGGCTGCTTTCTTCTTAAAGCTTCTGGACAAGGACCTGATACAAAAGCACTTCAAAGGCAAAACATGGGTTTTCTCTTGGATTGTTCCTGTTGAAACTACTGAATGCTATTCTGAGTAGCAGGCCACAGACTCAAGAAAGCAGTAGCTCCAACTACATCATCCAAAATAAACAAGTGCATGAGCCTAGGAGTTCAAGGCCAGCCTGGCAACATAGTGAGGACCCATTTAAAAAACAAAACAAAACCAAGCTCAGTCTGGGCATCTGGGCCAAAATCTCAAATGGTAAACTGTGTGTCTTACAATTTTTGAGATGGGGAAGAACAGTAGGTCTCAAATACTTCCTAAAAACTACTTTTCATCAATGAGACAAAAAGTAGTTATAACTTGGATTTATCTAATTTATTTATTTTTTTGTGGTACCGGGGATTGAACTCAGGGACATTCTACCTCCGAGCTACACCCCCAGCCCTATTTTTTATTCTTTTATTTTGAAACAGGGTCTCACTAAGTTGCGGAATGCCTCACTAGGTAGCTGAGGCTGGCCGCGAACCCGGATCCTCCGGTCTTAGCCTCCCGCATGCTGGGATTACAAGTGTGCGCCACCACGCCCGGCTTTATAACTTGGATTTATAAATGTCCTTTTTATTACCTGAAGTCTAAAAACACAAATTACTACAGAGAACCTTTACGTCTGTCTTGCTCTTCATCGCCAAATGGATAATTTTTTTTTCTCTATCATCTGGGTCATTTCCCATGTTAAATTCAGTTGGGCCTCAGGCTTCAGTGGAAGGACTCACATTTTATATGGCTTCCTTTTTGTCTGTAGTGTTTTTGCTCTTGCATTTGCTTCAGTGGGTGGTGAGCAAGCTTTGCCTATGGTTATAGGCCCATACCTACACTTAGGTATACATTCAGTTAAATGCATGTTAAATGAGACACCCTATTATGACATTAAGTAATTATTGCTAAGGGTCCTAAAAGTGACATTTTACATTCTTTGAACACTGATTAACACAGGCATTTCAGAGCCTGAAGAAACTCATGTTAGAACACACAAAAGTATTATATATTTACTTTTATTAAGCCAGTTGTGCTAAGTAGGAAGTGTTCCTAACATCTCGTAAAGATTACAGAAGAGCCTTAACCTACAAATAAATTTCTTCCTTGAGAATAAATGGCATATAGTCTCAGAGAAATAAGAATAGACCAGTGATAGTCAAGACCTCTGAGAAAATTATTACCTGCCTATCACATTTCCCAATGAGTAGTCTGCTATACTCTATCAAGCTCTGGAATTCTGTTGTGCCTGGAACTACCTTCTTGGCAAATCTGACCTTATGTAAGATGTTTATTTCTATGAGCTTCTCTTTTCTTTTCTTTTCCCTTCCTCCCTCCCTTTCTTCCTTCTTTCCTTCCTTCCTTCCTTCCGGGTATGGGGATTAAACCCAAGGCATTTTATTTCCAAGCTATATCCTCGACCTTTTTGTTTGGAAAACGGGTCTCCCTAGGTTGCTAAGAGCCTCATTACGTTACTGAGACTGTCCTTGAGCCTGTCATCCTCCTGCCTCGGCTTTCCAAGTACTGGGATTACAGGCATGCACCACTATGCCCAGCTATGTTTTCTTATGTGTAAAAATGAGTTAACTAATCTAATCCTTCCACTTTCTATCTTGTAGGAAATATGGTAAAACAAACAAACAATAGAAGCAAAGTATTCCAAACCCTGGGAAAAAAAGAAACTTACCTAAACTCCTAGTATATTAGCTACATCCCAGTCTTTTTTTTTTTTTTTTTGGTACTAGAGGTTACACCCAGGAGCTGGCCCACCCTGGCTTCCCAACATCCTTTTAATAACTTGCCACTGTAAATAACAACAAAAACCCTCTTTAAGCCGGTGTAGTAACACACTCCTGTAATTCCAGTACTTGGGAGGCAGAGACAGGTGGATTGCAGGTTCGAGGATAGCTTCAGCAAGCAGTGAGACTCTCTTCAACCTAGTGAGACCTTGTTTCCAAATAAGAAATAAAATCGGGCTGGGAAGCCAGGCGTGGTGGCGCACGCTTGTAATCCCAGCATTCGGGAGGCTGAGACCAGAGGATCCGAGTTCGCGGCCAGCCTCAGCTACCTAGTGAACTCGGTTTCAAAATAAAGAATAAAAAATAGGGCTGGGGGTATAGCTCGGAGGTAGAATATCCCCTGAGTTCAATCCCCAGTACCACAAAAAAAAAAAAAAAAAAAAAAATTGGGCTGGGGGTGTAGCTCAAAGGTAGAATGCCTTTGGGTTCAACCTCCAGTGCCATTAAACAAACAAACAAACAAACAAACAAAAAAACCCTGTTTAAGCTGGACATGGTGGCACACACTTATAATCCAGTACTTGGGAGGCTGAGACAGGAGTATCACAGGTTGGAAGCCAGCCTCAGATACTTGGTGAGGCTCTCTACAACTTAGTGAGACCCTGTTTGAAAAACAATGAATAGCCGGGCATGGTGGTGCATGCTTGTAATCTCAGTACTTGGGAGGCCAAGACAGGAGGATCACAGGTTTTTGGCTAGCCTCAGCTACTTAGTGAGCCCTCTGCAACTTAGTGAGACCCTGTTTAAAAATAAAGAATAAAAAATAGGGCTGGGAAGCCGGGCATGGTGGCACACGCTTGTAATCCCAGCATTCGGGAGGCTGAGACCGGAGGATCCGGGTTCGTGGCCAGCCTCAGCTACCCAGTGAGGCACTCTGCAACTTAGTGAGACTCGGTTTCAAAATAAAGAATAAAAAATAGGGCTGGGGGTATAGCTCAGAGGTAGAATGCCCCTGAGTTCAATCCCCAGTACCGCAAAAAAAAAAAAAAAAAAAAAAAAAAAAAAAAAAAAAAAAGA
>PVLC010047338.1:0-11125 GCA_004027655.1 Graphiurus murinus
ACCACGCCCGGCTCAGGTGTGGGCATTTGATCTCCAAGTGATTCTAGGGTGGAACTGGGGGTAAAACCAACCCTTTGCCACTCAACCTCGCTGTCCACTAACACCAGCCCCAAGGGGGAACCAGCTAGAAATGCAGAGGTGCATCCCAGATCTGTAGAATCCCCACTGGGTTCCACAGGACCTTCCGGTGACGCCTTTGCATGTGAAAATTTAAGAGGAACTTATGCAAATTGCATACAGAGGTTCCAGAAGCAGTTGGAGGCATAGAGATGAAGTCCCAGAGTGGACATGGGCTGGGAGGGCGGGGGGAAGGGGACAGAAATTCACTTCTTGATTCCTTGATTCCAGTGGACTAGATTGACCTGCCAGTGGACCCAGCGTTGGGCCAAGTGCCACAGACGTGCAGGGCAGCCACTTGGCCTCGGGGCCAGTGAGACCCGACGGTGATGAGGTGAGAGGCCGGGAACTCTTACTCAGCAACCCTGGGTGCATCTCAATGCCTCCCTGAGCAGGGGCATGACCTTAGGGGCACCTGTCAGCTTCTCCATCGTTTGGCTGAAGGCAGGCCGGTGTGGTGGCCTCACAGCTGGGTCTCCCAGGACTGCTCGGGAAGGTGCAAAGGAAGGATCCCCCTCCTCTCAAGCGGGGCAGGGGCCAGGACAGGACAGGTGCGGGGCACCTCCATCCTGCGGGACCCTGTGGCCGGACCCAGAGCACGGGGTAGCACACGTTTCCAGTTAAGGGCAGAGAGTAAATATTTCAGGCTCCGTGGGCCATGCCTACTCTGTCACAAGGACTCAGCTGTGCCTTGCAGGGTCGGAGCAGACGCAGACTCAGAACCTCGGTAACAAATGGCTCCGACCGAACCTCATCTACCCACACGTCCGTCCGTCTGTCCGTCCGTCCGTCCGTGCATGTGGCACATTTGGCCCTCTGGCCCCTGCTATGGAATGAGGGAGGACCGGAGCGGCCAAGGTAGATGGGAGGCTGTCAGGAGGTCAGCAAAGGCCTCGGCGACCGAGCAAAACAGAGGCCTCCGATGGACAGTGCAGAGCTGGACGGCAGAGTGGGCGGATCGGAGGTCAGCTTGGAACAATCAGGGAAGCACAAGCCGAGATCAGAACAGGAGGTGGGAGAGGGGAGGCCAGTTAGGAGAGGTCCCGGTTCTGAAAAGCTAAGCCCTGGAGAGCCAGAGGAAGGAGGCGGAACAGCAGAGAAGGCCGGGGCACGGGAGGCGCTTAGGTGGCCGAGGGAGAAACCTGCAAAGGAGCAGTTGGCGAAGATCCACTTCTCATCACCGTGGAGACCCAGGAAGATGCTACAGCCAGAATCAGGGAGGCTGGCAGAACCTGCAAAGTGGGGACCCCGGTACTGCATCGCACCCAGCACTGCGCAGTGCAGTGACGTCAGCCCTGACACCCCATAGCCAGGAGAACGGAGAGGAAACGTTAGAATGCATCCTGGCCTGATGTCTGCGTTCCGAGACGTGAATCTGCGTCAGAATTCTCCCGAGGCAGGGGGCAAAGCCTAGCCCTCCCGAGTGGGCAAGAAGCACCTCAGATTCCTCTCTCTGTGAAGCCCCTGGAGACACTGGTAAGGAAGGTTCTGCTGCAGAGGGCTGGATGCAGGGTCAGGACCTGGGTACCCACACTGCTGGTCCACCAGGACCATGAGATCAGCCCCTCTTCCTCTGTGCTTACCCCAGAGCAGGACTGTGAGTCTGGTTCAGTTACTGCAGATGAGCATCCTGAAGGCCAAAATCCCAAATCGAAATGCTCTGAAATCTCAACTTTAAGCTCTGACATGCTGCCCCAAGTGGAAAATTCCACTCCTGACCTTAGGGGATAAATCACAGTCAAAATCCAGAGGCAGCCAGGCGTGGTGGCACATGCTTGTAATCCCAGGACTTGGGCGACTGAGACAGGAGAATGACAGGTTCACGGCCAGCCTCAGCTACTCAGTGAGGCACACTGCAACTTAGTGAGACCCTATTTCAAAAATAAAGAATAAAAAATAGGGCTGGGGGTATAGCTCGGAGGTAGAATGCCCCTGGGTTGCATCCCCAACACCACACACACACACACACACACACACACACACACACACGGACATGATGAAAAATATCTTATAAAATTATCTTCAGGCCATGGATAAGAAACATAAGTGAATTCTGTGTTTAGACTTGGATCCTGTCCCCAAGATGTCTCAGGTGCAAATATTCCAAAATCCAAAAATAATCCACAACACTTTCTGGACCCAAGTATTCCCGATAAGGGATATTCAACACCTGTTTGTTGAGTATCTAACACCTACAAGACCCTGGAGAGACTGAGAAAAAATGGTAAAAGCAACTAACACCGGAGCCCTCTTTTGTGCTCCAGCAGGGTCCTGAGACGTCCCCTCTGCACCCTCCCTCCCCACTACGGCCAGTGGGGTGCATTCTACCAGTACCCATTCTTTATAGATTCAGTCACCCCAGCACACGGCAGCCGCACTCCAGAACCAAGACGGCCATCCCTGCACCATTCCTACAGCCAGCAAAGTCTTGTATCTTAAGTGGGTACCTGTCCCAGAAATTTCAAAACTAAGCAAGTTCTCCAACCTGAGTTAGGTGGGCTAGAGGCAGTGATGCACACGGGTCATGCCACTAGGATTTCAACCTCAGGAAAAAAAATAATTATTATTTTTTTTTGGACTGGAGATGGAACCCAGGGGCATTCTACCTCTGAGCTGCACCCCCAGCCCTATTTTATTTTGTTAGTTTGAAACAGGCTCTCTCTAAGTTGTGGAAGCTGACCTCGAACCTGCAATCCTCCTGTCTCAACCTCCCAAGTCCTGGGATTACAGGTGTGTGCCACCATGCTGGGTTTCAGAAAATGTGTTAGCTTTGCTTCCAAGGCACTAAGCCCTCAGAAGTGGCACTTCCATGGAGCTCCTGTAATGCAAACAAATGCCCCGCTAATAAAAGGGAAGGAAATTAGTGGAGATTGTCCTTAGCTGGTGCGTATTTTATAGGCCTTCAGAACCGGCTGCCCTTGCTTCTGCCAGGGTCCTGGGGCGCGCTCCCCGCCGCGCGGCGCGATGCTGCCACCTAGTGGCGCTGGGGAAGCGCTGCTGCGGAAGCGAAGCGTCTAAACCCCGAAGCTGCAGGAGAGGGGGGCAGGCGCATCCTGTCACACCAGGAGAGGCGGTGGCTGTTTTTAGCTGGGTCTCCTTCTGTGCCACTTTCATCATGGAAACTGGCTCTCTAGACCCAAAAAAAGCTGCGACGTGCTCTGCAAAAGCTGTTTGAGGGCCAATTTTAGCTGCATTTCTTGGAATTTGAGCGCCCGGGAGGAAGGAGGGATGTGGGGTTCCCAGGAAGTTGGGCACCTTCCTGGAGGCTGTTCTGGCCGTGGGGGGCTGAGATCACCTATCCCTCCGGGTTGCAGCTTCTGCACGGCACCCTGCAAAGCAACGTGAACTCTGGGATTTTTGAGGCAGCAGCGGCTGGCCCGGGAGCTTTACGGTGAGAGTTGTCTTAGCCAAGCGTGGTGGTGCACACTTGTAATCACAATACTTGGGAGGCTGAGACAGGAGGATCACAGGTTTATAGCCAGCCTCAGCAACTTAGTGACACCCTCCACAATTTAGTGAGACTTTGTTTCAAAATAAAAATAAAATAAAATAGGGCTGGGGGTGTAACTCCGAGGTAGAAGGCCCCTGGGTTCATTCCCCACAAAAAAATAAATAAATAAAATAAAAAGTTGTCTACCAGGATCATCATATGGAAGCTTCAAAATAACCTTATGAGAAATTCAGAATTATGCCCATTTTGCAGATGAGGAAATCAAAGCTTGGAGAAGCTCGTGTGACTTGACCAGCAATCTGGAGATGGAAATTAGCAGAGCCATGAGTTCAACTCCAGCCCCTGTGGTCTGAACCCAGATCCCGAAGAAAGCAACAACTCAAGAGTCGAAAGTATGTGCACACTCTGCTGCCAACTCACTGTGTGACCCTGGTCAAGTCACTCAACCCCTCTGGGCTTTGGATGCTCCATGGTAACTTGGGTGTGCAAATCATAGATCCTATTTTGCAAGGCTGCATCTCCATGAACTCGGTGGTTCCATTCCCTGGCCTGGGGGCCACCTAAACCCCAGATTCTTCTATAGATTCCAAGAAATGGAGCTAGACAGACTCAGAATTCCCCACATGCACACCAGAATGGCCCGGCGGGCCATTATCCCTTGCACACTCAGCCAGAGACTGTGTCTTACTGGATCACGCTTGTACTTGACCCGGGACTTAGCTCCTGGTAGGTGATCAGCAAGCTGCACTGAACAAAGACCTACTGTGTGTTGGGCCCTGTCCCAAGCATTTAGAGTATCAGCATGAATAAGACATAGAGGCTATGGTTGTGTGGCAGGTGACGGGGTGGGGGGGGACTGAGATGGGGTGACATGGCAGCTGGGAGGACTCAGATCACAGAAGGACCTCAATTCAGCTTGAGAAGGGGGGCTTCAGGAGAGCCTCCTGGAAGACCTGACCCAATTGCTAACCATCAAGTGGAGCTAATCGGGGAGGAAGGGGAGGGAGGAGGACTTGAGAAGTTGTGCTGGCCAAGTGACAAGCGTGAGGCCCTGGGTGTCAACCAATGCAGACGACAGAGGCCTCGCCAGACTGCACCATTCCAGAACAACCCCCCCACCTTCCAATGCTACCCGGGCGCTATTCACCGATAACTCAAAGGGACATTAGCCATAGTCTTCCTCCTCCAAGCTCACGCCTTAAGACTTCCAGTGGGTAACTAGAAGAGTCCCTGCCATCCCCATGCCAAGCCTCAGAGGTGCCAAGTGACTCAGTGCACAGGTGACTCACTTTTCCCAGGGTTCACCTGGCCTGCCCATGGCTGCCACCTGGCTGGGACCTGCAGGTACAGCTGTTCCATGAAGGTGTCGTTCTCCACGGGGGCGGTGTTGTCCTCCAGCGAGTACCTGGTGATGTTTTGAGGTGTCTCTGGTCGTCACAACCAGAGGGGTGGGAGGGTGCTCCTGGCGGCTAGTGGACTGGGGCTGGGGATGCTGTTAAACCGCCTGCAGTGTACAGGACAGCCCCTCCCAACCAAGAATCTACTCTGAAGCCTCAAGAGTACCAAGGCTGAAAAATCCTGTTGTCACCTAGTTGGCTGACCACAGAGGGGCCAAGGAGGCCCCCGGGCAGCTGTTGAGCCATTCGGAGCCCTCCTGGGCAGAGACGAATGGAAAGAGGGTACATGTGAAATTTTCTGTCTGGCTTTATGGCTACTTTATGGCTCTTGACTTCCGGGTGACTTCTCAGCAGTTTAACCCATCAGGGACCACCAACCCCGAAAGAACAATCGCGTGGTGTCTTAGCCCTACCCAGGCCTCCTTTCGTCCCACAGGGATGCAGCACCTAGCCTGCTCCAGATGCTAAGCAGGGCCATGGACTCAGAGTGGTGCCTGAGACCCAGCCTCTGCCCTCCGGAGCAGAAGACAAGGTGTGGCTGTAAACAAATTGCCAAGATGCTTCTCACCTTGTAGTGGCTACAAATGGCGCCCCCTGGAGGAGAGCTCCAGGAAGCCGAATGTGTTTGGCCTTCCGGGGTTGACCAACATGGCGGCCTGTGGACGTGCAAGAAGGTGGGAAAGGGCAGGGCAGCGGGGAGGAGGAGGCTTAGCTACGACACAAAGGAAATGGAAGAGGGCAGAGGGAGCAGCAAGGGATATGGGCGCGTCATGTAATCAATCGGTGGACAGGTGTCTGGTGGAGAAATGGATACCAACAAGAGTGCCAGACACAAAGTCACTACCACAGACATTGCAGAAGCATATTAGCAAATAGAACTCATTCGGGGCCAACTATGTGCTGGGCCTTACCTTGTTTTGTCCTCACATCAACACTGTGAAATGCACCGTGTTATTTTCATCTGCAAATTGCAAATAAGGAGAGTGAGGCTCTGAGGTTAAATGATTTACTCAGAGAAGGCAAAGCGGGCATTGAATCCACAGAGTTTGATTCCGGAAACTATACACTTAACAACTCCCCTGTTAGCTTGAAAAGAACACAGGTCAAAAGCCCAACGAGACAGCTGGGTGTGTGCTGTATGCCTGTAATCCCTGGACTTGCAAGGCTGAAACACAAAAATCACAGGTTTGAGGCCATCTCGACAACTTGGTGAGACCTTAGCAACTTAGAAAGACCCTGTTTCAAAATAAAAGGGGCTAGGGAGATGGGTATAGCTCAGAGGTAGAATGCCCTAGGTTCAATCCCCAGATGAGAGAGACAGAGAGAGAGAGAGAGAGAGAGAGAGAGAGAGAGAGAGAGAGAGAGAGAGAGAGAGAGAACACAAGGAGGAATGAGCAGTTGGAGAAACTGGCAGAGGCAGGAAATTTTTCTTGGAAGGAAATAAGAAGACAAGTTCTGAAAAGCATCAAATGTCAGGCTGAGCAGCTTGATCCTTGCCACTGTGGAACTGGGAAGGCAAATTGGTTTCCTTTGTAGTCAACCCCAGTTGATAGCCAGCAGTAGGGAGAAGCACTACAGAGGAGGAGTGTGAGGTTTGCTGCAATGGATTAGTGATGTCTGCCGTGAGTGTGGAGGCGGGGCATAGCAGCACTCTTAGCCTTGCCTTGCACCCTCCCTACAAGCAATAGGGAGCCATTACAAGTTTCTGAGCAGGTTGTTTTCTGCTGCTGTAACAGTACAAAATTGGTAGCTAATAAACAATTGGGATTTATTTGGCCCACAATTCAAACTCCAGGAACACGGCACACTGGCGTCTGGTGAGGGCCTTTGTACAGTAGTGTCATCCTACACTGGAAGGCAGAAGAGAGTGTGTAGGACAGAGAGAAATGGGGCTGAACTCATCTTTTTATGAGGGCTCCTACTGTGATTAGATATAGGAAGTGCCCTGAAAGAGCTCATGTATTGATGTTCAGAGTTGGTATAATTAAATCACGCCAGTGATCTCATCAGTGGATAAATCCATTGTGATGGGTTTATTGGGTGGTAACCTAGGCAGGTGAGCACAGCTGGAAGAGATGTGTCTCTGAGGGTGTGGCCTTGGGAACTACGCTTGTCTCCTTGAATCCCCTTGCCTGCTTTCTTGCTTCCAGCTTCCATGATGTGAGAGCAGAGTCAATGCTCTCTTACTCTCTCTGCTTCCTGCCCCAGGGTCTGAGCTCCACACACCCAACCTGACATGGACTGAACCCCTGAAATCTCCAGAACTGTGAGCAAATA
Source organism: Graphiurus murinus (assembly GCA_004027655.1). Classification (NCBI taxonomy): domain Eukaryota; kingdom Metazoa; phylum Chordata; class Mammalia; order Rodentia; family Gliridae; genus Graphiurus; species Graphiurus murinus. The sequence goes on from PVLC010047338.1 coordinate 7,243, forward strand.
AATCTTCCTTTCTCTAAGCTGTGTGGTCAGGTTTTGGGGGTCCCAGCAGTGAGGATGCTTTGTGACACAGTTTCATTCCCCCCATAACTAACCCTCCTGAGATAACCACCTAATTCATTTGTGAGAGTCCTCGTGACCTAATCACCTCTTAAAGGTGCCACCTCTTACCACTATCACAAAGCAATTAAGTTCCAACGTGAGTTTGGAGGAGAGAGGCACACCCTAGTGGAGTGCTTCAGCAGGACTACTCAGACTATGAGGGGTTGAGCAAAAGAAGAGACCCTGGGGCCCAGGAACCTGCAAGAGTAGACTCCAGGAACTATTTCTGCAGTGATCTCCACACCCCAGGTGGCTGTCTCCACTCCACCTCATCCAAGAGTTCCAAGAAACTCCATCAGTGCTTCTGCTCCCCAAACATTCCTCAGTCTCATATTATTCTCACATAACATGGACTCATTAGAATACCTCTGGGAGGCAGAGATGGGAGACAGGGCTCAAGGAAAACCTAGCATTAGCAAGGATGACTTAATAGTTCATCATTACCCAGGTGATTCCAAGTGACTTCCCATGGCTTCGAGGCAGGAAAATGTGTTTGATGAGGGGTGCTTGACTGGAGAGGAAAGTAGCCAGGGGCGTCTGGATGTCACTTCCCAGCCCACAGCCCCAATGACTCCTCTGCTGGCCAGAGGAGAATCTGGATGGCCACGTCAACTACAAGATATTAATAAGACACAGGGGTGAATCACAAAACTGAGACACTAGAATGATTTTTTTTTATCTACTAGAGACTGAACCCAGAGGTGTTCTACCTCTGAGCTACATCTCCAGCCCTTTTTTTTTTTTAAGACCTTGCTAAATTGCTGAGGCTGGTCTCAAATCTGCAATCCTCCTGTTTCAGCCTCCCAAGTGCTGGGATTACAGGAATGCACCACCATGCCCGGCTCAGAATGAATCTTTACACACTCTTCCAAATGCCCCTTCTATCTGCCAAGTACCTCAGAAGAGATAAATGTATCCTCCCACTTCCTGTTGGGTCCTTCCCACACCCTCCACAGTGGATTGTGGGAACTAATATTCAGAATCCCGTCTTATTTTCTTCCATTCCCCTTCTTCTTGCAACTTCTAGTGATTTCTACTCCCAAGTATAGAAATGCACCTATGACCCACAGCCAGCCTGGCCAATCACACTCAGTGCTTGCTCCAGGGGGTGGGCTTATGCCCCAGCAGAGCCAATCAGAGCTGGTTCCTGAGTCATTCTCTTCAGTTGGGGTCGGTAAATGGGAGGATGTCACATCAGTCAGGATTGATGGTGGTCACCTCCCCCCCCCCGGGGGGAAAAAGCAGAAAATGGGACCAATCAAGGAGAAGCAGTCAGCCTGGTTCCAAGCCCAAGAGCAGTGGTCCCTGCAGCTCCCGCTACACATAAGGTATGTGTCCTCCCTTGCTGATTTCAGTGAGCCATATTTCACTTTCCAGAAGAGTTCTGACCAAGACAATGTACACAAACACGCACACATACACACACACAAACACACAAACACACACACACACACACACACACACACAGTGTCCTCTTTGCTTAGATGAGCACCCAAGTTCATTCTACCACTCTGCATTTGACACATTACAATGGTGTCAGACTCAGGCAAGGATGGATCCAGGAGATACAGGAGGTAAACCATCAGAGCCTCTCTCTCCCTCTCTTTGTTCTCCTTTCTTCATTCCTGGCTGTGCGCACAGCAGGCTCTTCCCACACAGAAAATGTGGCCCTGCAGCTCAAGGCTCACACGTCATTTTCACAGCTAATTACACCAATTAACAGAAAGTGGCTCTTCCCTGATGGGAAGGATCCCAGTTGGTCCGGGGGTGGGCGACATGTTTTCTCTGAACCAATTACTGTGGCCAAAGGAACTGGGAGCCCCTGTGGCCAGTCATGAGCCATGTGCCCACCTCCTAGTAGAAATAGGATGTGCTCCCAGAACATTGGATGGTACCAGGAGGCTGGGAGGAGGAGAACGGAAGCCACAGAGGAAAGCCGGCAAGAAGAGGGACACTCCGGCAAGGCATCCGAGACGCTGTGTGTGCAGAGACCCTCCTGATGGTCCCTCTTGGGACTTGACTCTTTGTGTCACTCTTCAAAAGCAGCCCCTGGATGGAAACCCAGGTCGGGAGACTGTCAGATCACCTTTTCTTCTAGTTTGACCCAACCTGGACTCACATCGTCCCATGGAAGTCATATCTCCCTCCAGCTCCTCCTGAAGGTACAACTGACACACTCGTGTGCACACAAACACATGACATGCAGCACATATGCACACAGCAACACAAGGACATGCAGACACATGCATTTATGCATATGCCCAAAAAGAAACGCACAGGTGCAAACACACATGTATGCACACAAACACTGTCACATGCATATACCCAGATCCCACATATACATACACAGACACATACACACTCACTTATGCATGTACACAAGCAGAAACGCACAGGGACACACACATGCATGTATGCACACAAACTGCCCCGTGCATATACCCAGATCACACATATACATATACACGTAGACACACATACACGCATTTATACATGATTACAAGCAGAAATGCACAGGTACACACATACACATACACACACATACACATGTATGCATACAAACACAGCCACATACATATACCCAGATCACACATATACATACACAGACACATATCCATGCATTTATGTGTGTACACACGCAGAAATGCACAGGTACACACACATGTGTATACCAAGATCACACATATACATACACATAGACTCATGTACATGCATTTATGCATGAGTACAAGCAGAAACGCACAGATGCACACAGACACGTATGCACACAAACACAGCCACATGCATATACCCAGATCCCACATATACATACACAGACACACATACACACATTTATGCATGTACACAAGCAGAAACACACAAGTATACACACATGCATGTATGCACACAAAGACTGTCACATACATATACCCAGATCACACATATACATACACATAGACACATGTACATGCATTTATGTGTGTACACAAACAGATACACACAGGTACACACACATGCACATGTGCACACAGATACAGACACATGTATATACCCAGATCACACATACATACACACAGAGACAAACACATACAGATATATAGACATACACACAGAGACATGTACATGCAACAAACATGTTCCCACATGGCAACACACGTGTATAAACACAAGGAGCTCACATGCCTGTATGCAAGGCAATATGTATGTACATGCAGAAGCATACAAGCACACAAAAAGCACATGCACATAGTCACACACAGAGACGTGTGCAGGTGTACACACACTAACATACTCATCAATGCACACATACATAGACGCACACACATACATGCCACACACATGCAGACATATATCCCATGCACGGAGACACAGGCCAAGACACCCATGCCCATCACCTGGGCTGCCGAGGACACAGCCCCAGCCACACCCCCACCGTGCAGACCCCACACTCCGCACACTTTGGGGTGCGCCCGCTCTGCGGAGAACGGCCCCAGGCGGCAAGAGCAACTGCGTGAGCTGCCCACTCCTCCGGACTTCAGAGCCAACACCGGCTTCTCTGTCGCCATGGAAACAGCGCCTCCCCAGCTCTTGCCATTCAAAAACTTTGGTGGCATTCAAGAATGTCAAAACGATGCTGAGATTTTCCAGGAAGGTGACCCTAATTCCGAAGGCAGCTAGAAGGACTCCTTGAGCACTGAATGCGGCGTGACTTTGCCCCGGTGAGTCACCGCAGGAGGAAGGCGATGCCGTCAGCTCCCGTGCCTTTGGACTCCTGCTTTTTAATGCCTCAGCCAGCCCTGCCTAT